>JASCZI010120935.1:15137-28164 GCA_036250425.1 Stylosanthes scabra | reverse complement strand
TAGTTGATTCATGTATAATATAAAGATAAAAATAGTAGTAGATATAGTAAAAAATATATGATTTGTAATGTCAGTATGTGATGAATCATTATATATGCATTAGTTAAGTAAAAAGGTAATAATTTTTTTTTAAAAAAAATTCTATAAATATTTTGTATAAAATTGATATCTTATACAACATGAAGTATTTTGTCTCGTCAATTCATAATGAAATAATTGATTGGTGTATTTGGGTGATTTTGAAATCCAATTAGTTTAATGAAGTAACTTGCCCTATTAATAGGCTAAATTGATGTCAATGGCAAGAAATACACCCTAGTTCGCCTATTTATTTGGCTAAGAAGCATATTAGCCATCCTAACAGGCGAACTTGGTGCAAATGGGCGAACTAGGTGGAATGTCCAAAAAAAAATGGTTTTCGGTATTTAAAGTTATGTTTATTTTTTTCTGAAAATAAAAAATTTGTTTAATTTATTTTTGAAAATTTCCCCTAAATTAAATAATAAGTTTATTTATATAAAAATATAATTATTTGGTAGCTTATTTTTTATATACACTATATTTTTGGATTTATATATGTAAGCAAAGTAGACAATATTTTATTTTTAATTTAGCTGAAAAAAAAGGTTAATCACATTTAATAGTATTAAGAAAGAAATACTTATCTTATAAATTATTTATTATTTAACATAATATGGTAAAAAAATATTTGAACTCATATCTTTTGGGATGGAGCCAACATTTCTCAGTGATATTTAGTTAGTTATATGGTAAAAGTATACAAGTTAGTTAGATACCTATACATAGAATGGTTGTGTACTTATGTACTCACCCCATAATACATTTCTTTATTCATCTCCATTATATTATAACAAAAAGTATGAGTACGTTAAGGGAGTGTATCAAATTGAGCATGGAAGATAGTAATTTTTTTTTTTTATCATCCAAGCTGGGACATTGCATAGGGGAGACCAAGAACTCCAACCATAGCAGTCACATTGTGGAAAGCTGAGTACCATCATTTTGCCTTTCTTTTAGCAGTGATTGAAAGTCACTCTTCAATTCTCTTATCCCTCTCTAATTTTTCTTCATTCTGTCTTTGTTGTTAACAATCAGGTCTAATTAATTAAAGATAATGTGTAATCTATATTATTGGCACTAAAGAAAGAATAGATAATAATTGAAAAACAAAAGATCAATTCAAAATGAATCCAGGGCAAAAAGTAAATTAATTGTTTAGTATTAAGAATCTTGAGTTTGTCAAATTAGTACTTCCTAATTTTAATAAGGTCATGTTCTTTTAAATTATTCCTTAAATTTTTTTTATTTACAATAAATTAGCGTCAGTCCCATATATGCACACTATTTTAGTAAACACCAAATTGATATCCATATAAAAATACGACAATTGTTTGGTGTGTTAAAATATATATTTAACTAATATAGCGGGGGGAAAAATATATTTAATTTATAAAATAGTATTTTTATTCGTTGTCTACTAGGATGGTGTAAGAACAAATTAATTTCTTATTAAAATGTGACAAATAATAATAATAATAATAATAATAATAATAATAATAATAATAATAATAAATGTGAGATAAAATAATTATTAAAATAAATTAATCTATTCCAACTTATTTTTCAGGGATAAGCTCCTTTTTAGTTGTGCAATTTTATTGATAACATATATAGGATTGCAATTTTTTTTCCTACAGAAAATATTTATATTAGAATTGTAATCTTTCAAGTGAAAAAGCATATTTTACCACTATACAAAAATATCTTTACTTTGCAAAAAGTCTAAAACCGTCTGTATATATGTTTAATTATCTATCATCATATGAACTCCAATTGAAAAACAAAAAGATGGTTCATAAAAATTAAATTAGGGATTTACTCCCCTTAATAATAAGGTATTTAAATACCAAGTGTATCAACAACTATCAAGTGGAGTGAATTGTTTAATTAAAAATAAATGGCAAAAGAAAAAAAGAAAAAAATTGAGGCTGGCATTAACTTGAATATTCTTGTTAATGTACTTGAGACTGAGATGAAATCTTTTCTCACTCTTTGAATGTGTTTTGATAATCCAAATTGTAAATTTTTGTACGAAAATTGAATTCGAAAATCAATCACTCTACATGCTTAGCCAAAGAAAAAAACTGATGGAGTAGAATAGGAAAAAAATTAAAACATGAACAATGCATGAATATCTGAAATCCAGAAAAACAAAATGGCTAGCATGCATAAATAAATAAATTATTGATCAATTAAGTGAACCACCAAAACACAAATTTTCTAATAATGCATATAAACTAAGATATGAATTATTAGCTTAGAGTGATTATTAGAAGTAGCTAGAGTGAGTCAAGAGGACATGAAAAAATTTCTCACAGTTTTTTTTGTGACCATATGGTGCTTCAGTTTCCATAGCTTAGCTGCAGGCCTAATGCAAAGGATGAATTAAAACGCAGAGATTGAAGACAATAAAATATATAGATTAGCAAAGTGTTTACATAAACTTTGATGAGAAAGCATATCCAATCTTAGGTTAATAATGAAAGACTTAGTATAGATCCTTGCGTATGCACGACAACATTAAATTTGGTCCTTTTTATGTTGAGTTAACTACTAAAATCGTTCTGAATTTTTTAAACGTCCCTCCTCAATTTTGTTAACAATATAAAAATGTCCACTAATTATTTAAAAATTTGATAATATCTTAAAGGTAATCAAAATACTTAAATTTAAACACTTTTATCACATTTTTAAATAATTTATAGGTTAATGAAATTGAGGGTCATTTTTATCGGCGCTTAAAAATTTTATGGGCAATTTTAATAGTTAGCTCTTTATTCTTTTACTAAAATTAAATCCCTGCGATATATGTGTGATTAAAGAGTTTTATATTTTATTGCATTGTACGAATATCACATAGGTCTGAAAATTTTAACATAATTAATTATGATAATGGTTTAAGATTTTTTGCTTAAAATTAAAATTGTTTGTAACAATTTTTGTCTTTTAAAATAATCCATACTATTACAATTGCTTTTAAAATGGTTTTCAGAAACAATATTTATTCACACCAAGGGAATGAAAGCCTCATAGATGGAGAGTTCTTACACGTAACTTTTTTTTTCATTTTACAGAAATAATGAACTAAATTGGATAAATGATATTATTTTTTCAATAATTATACACAACCAAGTGATTTTGTCAACCAAGTTCAATCAAGTTCCTTTCTCATACGCGCGTGTTTTCCCCCTTTTGTTATTGCACTTTTTTTTCTTCTCTTCATAGCGATGACGATGACCACGATGACAACGACAACGACGACGACAACGGTGGCGACGACGACGACAGCGACGATGATGACAGTAGCAAGAAGATGAAGAGAAAGAAAAATGAGGAGGAGGAGGATGAGGAGGAAGTGGTGGAGGAGTAGCAACAGCGACAGGAGGTGGAGGAGGAAGAGGAATAGCAGCAACAGGAGAAGAAGAAGAAGAAGAAGAAGAAGAAGAAGAAGAAGAAGAAGAAGAAGAAGAAGAAGAAGAAGAAGAAGAAGAAGAAGATGATGATGATGACGACTGAAATATTGATTTGTGTGTTTTGATATTGTAATTGTATGAATGTGAATGAATATGAATCAATGTAAATTAGGATTGATTTTGGATTAATGTGAGTGTTGTTGAAATTCCAATTCAGTTTTTATATATGAAAATCCGTTTCTGTTTCAATTCAAAATTTGTTTCTATTTTTATTCAAAATCCGTTTTTATTTTCGTGAAAATCCAATTCAGTTTTCATATATGAAAATTCGTTTCTGTTTTCGTGACCCAAAGTCATGCCTAGGCGTGAACAACATCACCCTTGAGCTAAACAAGACCACGCCTAGGCGTGGGTTCATCACCAAATCCGTTTCTATTTTCATGCAAATCCGTTTCTGTTTTTCATGCAAATCCGTTTCTGTTTTTGTGAAAATCCAATTCAGTTTTTATATGAAAATCCTTTTATATGAAAATTTGTTTCTGTTTTTCATCAAAATCCATTTTTGTTTTCGTGAAAGTTCAATTCAGTTTTTATACGAAAATTCATTTCTGTTTTATATGAAAATTTGGTTCTATTTTTCATGAAAATCCAATTCAATTTTCATCATCATCATCAACAACAACAACAATAACAATAATAGTGTAGCATGGAAGAAGAAGAAGAAGAAGACGACGACGACGATAACGATAAAGAGGAAGAATAAGAGATAACGATGACGATGACGGCTGCAACGACGACGGTGACGGCTGTAGTAACGACAACGGTGCTAGCTGCAATAACAGAGAGGAGGAGGAGGAGGAGGAGGAGGAGGAGGAGGAGGAGGAGGAGGAAGAAGAAGAAGAAGCTGTGGTGAACGCGCATTTTTGAATTTTAGGAGAGTGATAGCGCGTGCAGTGCGTGAGAGTGGGAAAAAATCACTTGGTTGGACTTGGTTATGGTAAATGTTTGGACGTATAGTATTAAAGTTATTTTTTAAAGAGTAAAATATTAACTTATAAGTTAAAATCTCCATAAATTGTTACCCATTTTCTTCTTTTTAGAGGAATAATGTTCTAATTTCTTCATTTCATTTCACCCACAAATGGTAGATTAGTGTTTACTATTTTACTGTTTTATATATGATATGGGATTACCCCAACAAATATATCAAACAAATGTGAAACCTTATAGACATTTTTTTAAGGAAAAATATTTATCTTTATATTATTGGAATTTTTATTATTCAAATAACATAATGGAACCATATTCTAAAAGGGCGTTTCTGCAAATTAAGTATGAAAATGCAATATTGATATGGTTTATGTTATTAATTTAATGACTTATTTAATTTTTCCTATTTTAGTAGGCCACATGCACCTCTTTTCATATGAATAATGAATCACTATAAACACTAAGAATTCCTTCCATGAATATTGAATTCATAATCCTATCTCTATCGCTATTTAAGATTCCATTACCATCAATGTTTTTACATTTTAATTATGATTGAATCAATAATTTAATCTTTTGATTTCATATTATATATTGTTACAAAATATTATTATAGATCAATAGAAAAATTTAATCTTGACTATTTAAATAAATCTAACAAGTATAAATACAGTCTCATATTACATGCAATGCGTTTTCCTTGGATACATCCACACACTCACTGACTCTCTCTCTTTAAGTCAATTTGTAATCTTTAAGTGAATTGAGTTTGAAAATACAGAATTAATTTTACTCTCAGATTATTCAAATACAGAATTAATTTTATATGAAAAAATTATATATATAAAAGAGTATGGTCGTAACATCATTTCCAAAAGTAAATGTACTCTTTACATTACAAAAGGTACGTTGGTTCTGTGTATTATCTTAGACTTCTTCTCTAAATTGAATAATATGTAGGAATAATTTCCTTTCATCTAAGAATTTTATAAGAACAATTAATATATATTCCAATTTATGGGCAAAAGCAACCTCTAATTTGAGCCCGTGAATCGTGTCCCGAGTTGACTTCATCAAGGATCAACTTCAAACTATAACAATAATTGACTATTGTAATCAAAGAGTTCAAGAATAAAATTTGTAGGTCTTAGCTTGAACTATGATTGTTCTAAATCCTCCAATTGGTGATAGAACCATTAACAATACCCCAAGCACAATGCATATCTGCAATGATATAAACAGATTATGATTAATTTTTAAACAAGGGCTTAATATAAATTGTGAACAAATTAAATAGCAACGGGACAAATTAAAACCCAAAATTAAATATACCCAGTTAGTCCACCAAGATAAACTATATCTCTTTGGTTTGTAGATAATAAGCCACATGATGCAAGGTAGCTGAAAGTTTAAAGAACAATCAATTAATCAAAATTACAATAATATAATAACCTTTAAGATATAATTATGTACACTTGATTACTAAATTAAAATTGTTAAGTAGTTATCTTACATAGTATGTTGTTGGAGCAAAAGCAAACCCTCCAAAAAATCCAAGGAGACCATTAAAAAATGGAAAGGTAATTGCGATGAACATTGTGAATGCTGAAAAAAAAAAAGTATTAGGCAAGCATGTTGGTGTCGAATTTGCAAAATTATTTGTTTTATACTATTTAAATTAAATATTGACTTTTAATTTATTTTTTTTTTATAAAATTACGCACCAAACTTTAGGCGAGCAACCACCAAAAGAAAAATCCAATTGAAGTGCTTTATTATTGTCAAATAAGAACTTACTTACCAACATATATATTACGTGTAACAAAACGAAGCGTTGTGGTTGGTTTGAACTTCAATATTTTCACCAGCAAAGTTTCAATCATATCAAACACTGGCATAGCATAAACCTGCATAACCATTTGGTGAGTAGCTTTAGCACCTTCAATATTATATGAGAAGGGAATGAAGTTGATTTTTATTTCAGTAGTTTAATTTTTTACATAATTCGATGAATTTGGTTTGATTGAGTTATTACCTGATAGCTTCCAATGACATGTATAACGACAAACATGTTAGCCATTGCAATAAGCCAAGCAGGTTTCTCCAATGAGACAAGGATATCATCTTGAACTGCATTGCCAAACATCCAATAACCAATAAAAGCAACAGGGAAGTAACAGAGAGCCACAACTATATAGGCCACAACTACTCCTCTCCACATAGCAATCTTCGACGGCTTCTCCGGCGTGGACGGAATTGTTGCTTGGATTTCAAGCACCACATTGTGGCCAGCATAGGCAAAAGCCACCGATCCAAGGGCATTCAAGAAGTTAAATATTGTCCCCGAAGCGCTGCTAGAAAGGTAACCATATTGAACGTCTTCTTGAACACCTTTGTTCACAGAAGCCGCCCAAGCAATTGTAGAATAACTGAAACAAAAATTCAACAATCATTAATATAATAAACTTGTGTACCACATTATAAACTAGGGTCTGGTGCACTAAGGTTTTTACTTATTTAATGCTATTTCCAGGGCTAATTGTTTTGAAATATATTGTTTAATTTTTTTCACACCGTTGAGTCGGATGTACTGAATCCACTTAGCTATCTCAACTCGGAAACATCGAACTGGCTCACACATACATGTTAGAGGGTTTGATGTTTCCGAATTGAGCTTGATAGTAGATTCCGCGCCTCTGTGACCAAAGGGTAACGACAGTAATATGTTTTAAAACAGTAACTAATAAATTTGTAGTTCTCAAAATAGTAGGATCATTAAATCAGTTCAATTTACCAAAAACTATACCATGAATAATCTTAATAATTGAAGTATAATAAGAAAGATCCAAGAAGAACTACTGAAAACAACCTTAGGGACATGACGGCAGCCGCCAAGGATACACCAGCAATGGAATTGAAGTTGGGGAGATGAGAGAGTACAAAGTGAACGGAAGAGAATATCATAATGAAATAGGTGAGTTTGATATTTTTGCAGCTTGGACACACAGTGTCATGGAACTTCTTCAATGATTTTCCTCCGGTTACCATGTAAACAATGTTGGTTGCAACTTCAACCACAAGTTGTTGAGGCACAACAATATATAAGCCTAGTTTTTCACCAAATGCATGCTGACCCAATTCATGGTATCTGTCGAAACGTTTCCCAGGAACCATCTCATGCATCTCAACCATTTGCCATAGTGTGTATAGAGTGATGATCCATGATAGCACCATTATAGCAACCCCAGGACCCCTGATTCATAGATAACACTTTTATTTTCATTCATTCATAATGTTTTTGATAAATTAAACACTGCAAGATGAGTTGTTTTAATTTACCATCCAAGCTGTGACATTGCATAGGGGAGACTAAGAACACCAGCTCCAACCATGGCAGTCACATTGTGAAAAGCTGAGTACCACCATTTCGCATTCCTTTTAGACGTGATTGGAAGCCACTCCTCAATTTGCCTCTCCCTCTCTGATTTTTCTTCACTCTGTTTTTGTCAACAACCATTTGTAAAGATTAGCCTCTAATTTAATTTAAGCTAAATAATTAAGTAATACATATGCTTAGTTCCTACAATAGCATCACTCACCTAATAATTTATATTTAAAAAATATTTGGTAACCATGATTAAATAGTTAGATAGTCATAACTTATTTAATTTAGTTTTTATTTATATTTATTAATTATCATTAGAATAAATATATACTATTAAAGATGATAAATGTACAATTATAAATGTTATATAGATAGAATGATATTAAGTAAAATAATATGACTTTAGATTATAGCTTTTTATGGTTACTCTTGTATTATTATGGAATGGTCAAATGCAATAGAACTAATCGTGGATAACACAATATATGAGTAAGTCAGAGGAGAGTCTTACTAAAATCTTGGATTTTAGGTTTTATTTTTAGATTTCATACCTTGAATTTAGAATATGTTTATAATTCATTTTGTATATAAATATATTATTTTAGATATGTTTTGATTATTTGGGTTATAAAAAACTTGTAAATTTTAAATGTGTTTTTAATTTATTTTGTATATAATTATATTATTTTGGATGTGTCGTCAAAATTTTAAAGCATATTAAAATTATATTAAACACATCTAAAATAATATAATAGAATACAAAATACTTTTTAAACACATCTAAATCATCCTTTATATATATATATATATGATGTCCTCAAATCCAACATCCGCACAAATTAAAAGACATTTTTGTTTCAGTTTTTATTTTGTATTTTTTTAAATTTTATTATGTTGTGATTTTAATTTTTTTGGTGACTGTTGTGATTTTAATTTTTAAATGTATATAATTGATTTTTAAAATTTTTGAATTAGCTACTTTAAATATTCAAGAGAGAATAAATAGGACATTAAATCTTTAAGAGTATTTTTTGTAATTATATATTTGAATTATTTTAAATTTTGTAAATTATGGCTGAAATATAAAAAGTTTTTTTATGAATATCTAATCAAGGCTTAAATTTGTTATATGCGAAGTGATTATTACTTCCTTTACTTTTATTTTTATTTTTATTTTTTATTTTTTTTAAATGTTCTTAGCTCTATAAAGTTGCTTAACTGATCATCTCACTATCTGGCTATCTGATAGGTAGACAAATTTGACTTTTCATGACTCATGAAGATCAGCAAACATATCAATATGACTTTGACTAATTTTAAAAAAAAAAAAAACTTTTTATCTAGAAGCATAATAACATGAATGCAATTAATCTTAAATTAGAAGCATTGATGCAACTGTTCTATTTAGTCACAAAAAGAACTGTTCTATTTTATTTTGTTTTTTTCTACAAAGCCAGCTAGTCATAAAAAAAAACAAAAAACAAAAAAACAAAAAACAAAAAAACTATAATGAGAAATCGAAAATAGTAGATGAACAAACATTTTATTTAATAAAGTTTGATTAATAAGTCGCATTATATGCTATAGATTTTTAGTTATCATGATAATAGTTTATATTGAGATTAGACTAATTTAATTAGATTTAATTGATAAAATGATTTGTTTAATTTGTATTTTCTTATTTTTGTTTGTTGCGGAGACAATTCTAATATTCTATATTTCGGGTCCATACTTTTATAAGTTATGACAGAGACCCTTTTGGCAACATTTCTTTTTTCTTAAATTTTTTTTTCAAACCATATGCTACACATCCTACACAAACAACACCACCAAGAAACAATATAATTTAGAAAAGCTTATAAAGATAAATCATACTGGACAGGGTTATAAATTTGACATTCAAGTTGTGATGTTATTTATTTTGAAGTGTTTGTAATATTGTATAAATGTTTACAGGCATTTTTATACAGTTTTTTGTACAAATTTATTTTAAAAAAAGAACATTTTTACATGGATCATGTAAATTTAATCAAAATGCATGGAGAGAATAAAATTGTGGAAGAATTATCAACTTGATTGTCAAAAACTCAAAATAGTATTTTTGAATCATTATTAAGCATGATTATTATTGTTTTCTTTTACAAGTTATTTGGGAAAATTTCTCACCCTTTATTGAGAGAATACATAGGAGATATTTATATTTCAAACTTTTTGACTTTTGTAAAAATTCATACGTGTTATGCATATGTGATATGTAGTTCTAGTTTGACTTGTGTAACGTTTTTTACATTATCTCATGTAGTCATGTGTGTATTTATTATTTAACTTTAAGTATTCCATTTTTAAGTTAAAGGAATTTGCCATCTGAAGACACATGCATGTACGTGTATGGTGTATTACTGTGTGACGTATGAAGTGTTACTATTAGTATTATAAATTTAGTAAATGTTTGTGTGTTTATTATTTAAGTATTGATGTTTAATTTGTTATTATTATGTTTGAATAATTTGATCACATGATGACAATAGTTGGAAAAGGAGAAAAGTTTTTACTACCACTAAATTTTGAGATAAATTAGTCATTCTTTAATAATAGAATTCCAATACCGATTATACATACTATTACTTCATAAAAATATTACAAATGTTATTTCTACTATTATATTTCTTCATTGATGAAGGGTCATTAGTTAGTAATATTTTTAAATTACTTTCGATTTTTTTTTAAAAATTATACATTTAAGAAAAATGATAGATAAGAAGAAACAATATAATGGAGTACAATAATTAAATATTCAATAATGCTAGATAATCAATAGAAATTCAATCAACATTCTTTAATATCTTAAATTAAATGTTCCATTTATCTAGATTTTGAATGTTTTATTTTTAAAAAGATACAAAATTAACTGATTATTGACTACTTTTTATTGGTTATTAACACTTCTCTTAAATCTTAATAATAATAATAATAATAATAATAATAATGATAATAATAATAATAATAATAATGTTATTACCATTTTACCCCAGTCACGTGTGTTATGAGAAACTAAAAAGGTGAGTAATTAATTAAACAAAGAAATATCAACAAGACAAAAGGCAAACTGGACGATGAACATTGGAAATAAATTCATAATCTCTGTAGCAATATATAGCAGATAGAATTATATTAACCCAAATATATATATATATGATTCAGTGGTAGTAGAATATAAATATATAGAAACTACTCACAGTTTTGTTATTGTTATTGTTATTGCTGTGACCATTTGATGCTTCAACTTCCATAGCTGCTGCTGCTGGAGATCGATATACTTAACTATTTCAAATGAAATGGAGAAGGCTTTTCAGAGATAGAGAGAGAGAGAGAGAGAGATGGTGTTGTTAGTTTTCTTAGGAAAATTATTGGGGTAGGTGCTCTCTCTAAGCTTTGAAAAACATCTAATGCTTCGATATTTATAGTTTCTCAGTTCTATATATATTACATCGCGCAGTTTCTTAAATATTAATATATAATTATTATTTCTGTATGTAGAAAGAAAAATCTTCACAATAAAAAAGTGAGAGTTCTCAGACGTGACGTTTGGAAAATCATGTTCGTTTTTAAGGTCACGCATTGACTTTTCAGATTTTTATTTTATTTCTCTAAGTTTTAATTTCTTCCTCATGACTCATGATATACAATTTTCGTCGAAATGCAGCGCTTTTTTTTTATTTAGAAAAATCAGCGTTGGATTTGAAGTCGCCATTATACAAATGGTTCATTAAGGTTGGTTTACTCATCCAGTTCAAATATAAAAACTAACAAATTAATAGATAGAAATTAAAGTCAATAAAAAAATTGATTCATAAACAAATATGAGAAGCTAAAGAGGCAGCATTTGTTGTGGAATTTGCAGTAGAGTTGACCTGAGAACCTACGAAAATTGGCACATGTGTACAGTGTATATATTACATAGTAATTTTAATTCTTCGAATTCGTTCTGGGTACGGTACGGTGATGAACGATCTTGTGAAATTTACATTCAAAAATAGGACAAGAATAATTCATGGAACTTGTGCAATTTCGTAAACCAAATGAACGTACACCTTCTTATTACACAACTCTAGCTAGTTGCAACGAAACTTACAAGAATTTTCAGCTTCTTATTAGAATGAAATTGAAGATGGAAAATATTTTGAGGGACAAAATCTACAGAGTATGTTAATTTTAGGGGCAATTTAGTCTTTTTAAAATCTTTAATAAGAAAAATGATTTATCCACATTTAAGCATATATCTAGTGGTACACATATAATCCTCTTTTGCATGTTATGAAATTCAACAGGTATGATTTCATAGGATATTGGTCAATCAACAAGCATAACTTTCAACTAATTATAATTCAAAACACCACAGGTCCACACAGCCCACAAGTTCTGTTCACACACGCATAAAATTCCATCCAATATAATACAACAGAAACATGTGATATATTTTATGTTATTTTAATTTTCTGCCTTAAAAATATACTCAAGTTTAATTTTTTGTTCACTACAAAATATTTAATTTAGATATGATGACGTGTGTATATATGTTCCGAAAGGTATCAAGAGCTGTTCTGAATTATGCAGAGTTCGTTTAATTGAATGAATTTTACAGTGAGTGTAGTTATTATTTATAATTATATCTAAGCTACACACAACTAACTCGTTCATTATCTAACAGAATTCGTAACAGAAAAGTGCCAGCTCAGCAAAGCTTCATAATAGATTCTAACTTCCCTTAACTAACTTTCACTTACTAAACCTTTTGAAGTTATTCCAAAAATTTCATTTTAAATAGAGAAAAAGTTGAACAAGCCACCAACAGCAGCTAATTAAGTTTTGCACACAAGAATTAAAGTAAGTTTTCTTAGAAAAAGTCATATAATGAATTTTCAGTTCTTGTAGGCGTTCAAAGCATTAAACTCACTAAAGCACGAAAATGATGTTTCTAAGTATGTGTTTACACTGCTGAATCTTCTCTGCACATTCTTAATCATTTCTTCCCACTCAGGTGTGCATTGAAGAAGATGTAAAGTCAAAGAATAAACTAAAAATGTAAATTAAAACATATTTTATTATTATACAAAAATAAAAACATATTAGTAACATGTTTTAAAATAGATAAAACTTA
>JASCZI010120934.1:84710-96293 GCA_036250425.1 Stylosanthes scabra | reverse complement strand
TATATATATATATATATATATATATATATATATATATATATATATAAAGCCAAATAAAATATCCGAAGAGAACGATTAGTTTTGAAGTTAGCTAATAATAAAAATGATGATAATTCCAATGAAAACTTATAGAAAAATTAATGAAGATAATAATGTTAATGAAAGTGATAATAAATAATAAAGGATAATGACATAGAAAATAAATATATTTTGGAGAAAATATATTTAGTATATATAATACGTAAATGGTTTTTTTGAAAACTAATAACATATATAAGCAAGTATATATAAGATAAAAGAAGAATAAAAGATTTATTTTAAATATAATAAGTATTATACTCGTAAGCCTATACACATAAAGAATCCACATAATGTTTTGGAAAATAAAGTATCCTATTATAAGATAAAGCTAAAAGTATTTTGATATGATAATAAGGTAAGTGCTAAGAATATAAATATATTTAGATAAAATATATTTATATATCTATCTAGTTAAAAAGAAAAAGCCTTTTGAAAAGAGTCTAATAAAATATATGAACATAAGCTACTAAGAATATAAGCCAAGTGCAAACATTATAAGTTAATAAAAGCTACGAAGAATAAGATATCCATAAGCTACTAATCAAGTTAAATATTAAAATGACCCATGAAATTTGCGGCTACGATCAAATTGACCCTCAAAATTCAAATGTTATCAAATTGGTCCCTCACTTTTACGATTGTGACTCATATTGGCCCTTTTAAGATTATCCGTCAAAAAAACGCTGATGTAGCCGCTAATTGTTCATGCTGAACTCTAATAACGCGATGTCATGATCTGTTCGCGTCATTATAGTGTCAAAATGACATCGTTTAAGGCCAAAGAAAGTTAAAATCTTTCTCACACAACACAATGAAAGATAGATTTTAACTTTTTTCACTCTCAAATGACGTCATTTTGGTACTTTGTTGGCACGAATATATCATGACGTCGTTTTATTAGAGTTTAGCGTGGACAATTAACTGTCAAATCAGCGTTTTTCTTAAGGACAACCTTAAAAGGGCCAATGTGAGTCATATTCATAAAAGTGAGGGACCAATTTGTTAACATTTAAATTTCGGGAGCCAATTTGATCGTAACCCCAAATTTCAGGGGCCAATATGATATTTAACTCCTACTAATCACTTAGCTATGATAGGCTCTCATAATTGAACCATGTGAAATTAAGAAGTAAAAGCTTCAAGAGAATAATAGAGCTTCTTGCATAAATATGCTATGTAATGAGAAAGCCTCAAACTTGAGTGAGTAAACCTAGATGTGACGGTTGATACCAATTCGGTTTGGTCGACGATGGTATGGGACACGGCGATTGAACTGGGTTTCTTTCTCGGGAATGGTTCATGGTTCTGGATCGGTTTAATCCTTGAAATGGATTGGTCTGGCAACCGACCAAGTATCGGTCCTATCGGACTTGTGTCACTGTCAGACCGGTTGGTTCAGCTAAGTTATGTAGACCGAAGGCTAATCCAGCTACAAAATGCTATTCCGGCTAACGGTTCAATAAAATGAACCGGTGAACGCTAAAGGCTATGCTATGTCGAGAGGCTGAAGCTAAAGCTAGAGCAATGCTAACGCAAGGGCTGGGTATCGTCTCACTTGACTATGTGATAAGAGCTAAAGCTAGAGCAATGCTAACGCAAGGGCTGGGTATCGTCTCACTTGACTATGTGATAAGAGCTACAAGGGTTGGGTGTTATTCCGCTTGTCTGAGAATTAAGCTTCAAGGGTTAGCTACCTAAAAGGCAATAATGACCATCCTATTCCCCTATCGATGCGGTTTCTTTGCTTTACGGAGCTAATTGTTGGTGACGGGATCCTCACCCTTTTGTCTGGAGTACCTAGAGTTACTATTTCAATTTGCTGCCATATCAATCTAAGTTTTTTATATATATAGATACTTGCACTAAATGCCTCAGATGTGAAATAGGTAAGCCGTGTTATACCTTATGTTGTTTCATATTTAATATTCAAACACAATAGAAAAGGTAGGAACAAAATCTAAACAAATACCTGGCCTCTTTCAGTAAAAAGCTCAAGATTTTTCATGTCGCTGGCCCACTCAACAAATATTACATGGGAAAAACATGTTTCCAAGCTGGCCACGGATGCAAGAACAACCTGTGAAAGACATACACACTGAGTCAGTAAGGAGGTTGATGTGATTAAAAAAAAGCATTCAAAATCAACCTTTGGACCGTCTGGAGCATTGTCAAGGTCAGCCTTGTTAATCAGAAGTGTGACATACCTGCAGGTACAACCATTAAAGTATGGTTTAGACACAAGATAAAGAAAACTAACCCCACACACACACACAACATCTAAGAGAAATAAAAAGGAAGGCAATACAAACATTACTCCTAACGTAAGAGACTGCTTACTTCAGAAAAAATATATTCTCACAAGTTTGTTCGAAAGACTTCACTATGGAATCACTCATCCATTCAAGGAAACTCTTCACATAATCTATTGTCCTGGATGCAACGTAAGTAAGAAAGTATACGTGATAGGTCAAGTTTTCATCAGCCCAGTACTACAATCAGAAGTAACTAATATCAACTAACACATATAGATTCAGGAATAAATGTGAAAAGGAAAGCTAAGAGTCGTAATACATTGCTACCTGCCCTTAGAGTCTTCTTTAAGATATTTAAATAATCAACCAGGTATATAATCAGAATAACCAATGCAGATGACATGAATCCATAATTCATATCACACACAAACATATATTTTTCTCTTAATAGATAAGAGATAAAGTCAAATACCTCCAATTTCTTTGTCCTTTTGGCGTCTGTAAGGTTGATTCTTCAAAGCATTGTAAGCATCTGTTATTAGAACTGCTGGTCTCACAAAAGAACCTAGAACAGTTCCATTCAGACGCCTAATAAAAATTAGATTGGTAAGTAGCTTTCTTTTGCTATATAAATAGGAGACCGAGTATACCATTGAAAACCAAAATGCATAATTAACGCATAACTGATGAAAATTTCCTTCAACAAAGAAAAAATCTAGACAATACACACAAATGTGTCGTGTAACACATCTGCAATTAATATAAGTAATGCAAAGTACGAACTGTATTTGGATGACTGCACTAACTAATAATCCCAGCACAATGATCATCAAGTAATTTCAAATTCAAAGTATCAAACATGAAAGGAAGTCAAAGTAATGATACCAATTCAAAAGCATTGTAAAATATTCTCACTTAATCCCTCTTAATTTTAATAGGGTTGAGCTTCTCTGGGATTTGGGGACAAATGGGTATTCTCCTGCAGGCCAAAAACAACAGAAAAGAAGAAGGGTTTAATTTTTCAATTATATTTCAAAGCTAAATATAACCATCAAAAATGGAAAAATCAATTATCCTCATCACCTTAATGAAAGTTAAATATAACCACTAAAAGCAGTCATGAATAAGAATGCAGAAGAAGAGGGGAAAGAGAGAGACTTTACCTAGCTGAAGCTGAAGGTGGGAGGTGTTTCCTTTCTTTTTTTTTTGGTCTGGTCCATAAAACCAGCGTTGATGCTCTGCTACGACGCTGGAGCTGCTGCGACGGTGGACTTTCCTTCTCATTCCTCCTCTCTTCTTTTCTTCAGCCTCACCATCTTGCTGTGCATCAGTGCATGTGATTGAGAAGAGTGAGGGAAATGAAATGAGAGAGAAATGCAGAGAGAGAGACGGATGAAGTTTCAAAATTGAAAATGAAAGCAGAGCACGAAAAGCTTACCCATTTTCTTGGACCAGTACTACACCAGCCCTAAGCCCATAGTGAGGGATCCTGGTGTTACTATTCATGAATAGTAAATTTTATTAGAGCTTTTTACTATTCATGAATAGTAACAAACCTCACAAACTTAATATATTAAACTAGCAAGTACCCGCGCGATGCACGGGGTGAGATATAGTTATCCATACAATTATCTTAAAGAATAAAATTATTTGAGACTGAACCTATTAATTTCAACATTAGACATCAATTAACATTCGACATAATTTTGTTAGTAAATATGTTATAAATCTATTGTCCAATTATGAAAATTTAAAGTGAATGAATGAAAACACGAAATTGATACCACATCACATCGGAAAAGTTAATTAGTGTCATCTATGGTAGGTTGACTAAAAGTGAAGATTATTAAGTAACAGTGTTATAAGCACGTACAAACACAAAGTACTTGACTGAAGATTATAGACCATACTTCTTAATAACACAGCAAATCACGGCATTCAAACTTAAGTTTTCAAAAAGATGTTCGCCACAAAAGTGATAAAAACATAATGACCATATGTCAATCGATCTGACAACAGGTGGTGGCTGGATCTGCACCTTCAACGTGGTCTCTTTAATAAATTTTATTGTCATGGTAATTTCACTTCCATCCTTAAGTTGATGAGCACGACAAAATAATTATGAATCTCCTTCCAACTTGAGTTCATTGCCTCTACCATAGAAAAGTAGCTAGTGCAATTATTTACCAACCAAATAAATCAATCCATCAAAAAAAAAAAACAACTAAATAAATCAAAATCTCTTAATATGAAAGACAACTCTATAATCTCTTAAGAACTGTTATAAAATGAAATTAAAAAGAAAAAATCTTAATGACAAAGGATTTTAAAAAAGCTAAAATTTACATCACTAAGTATCTATTATAAGACCAATTTGACTACAACTTACATAATCAGGCACTACTATAATCTCTACATTTCACACCAACTATTTTATTTTGCTTAAGAACAAAAGGATATATCATTCATATCTAAAAAAATATACAGAGAAACATAAACTCAATCATAAAAAAATAGTAATTCAAGCACATAATTAAAAGCTAATGTATATTAATGAAACAAAACTATTTAATTGGTAAACTAAATATTACATAAATGGTAAACATCCACTCTTAAAGCAGTATTTATAATTAAATAATAATAATAATACCCAAGAGAGGAATTGAATTGAAGATGGAATACCTATCATCATTCCAATTAACAATCCTCATAGTTAAGGTGCTCCCAGTCAGGTTCACTCTTCCTGCACCACCACAAATAATAATTGTCATACATATAACTAATCTAATTAATTAATTAGTTTAAACACAAAGAAATGAATCAATTTCACAGTTCACGAAAATATATATAACCAATGATTAACCACTCAAATCTGTTCTGGCCATCGATTAACTTGTTAAAACTTTTAGAATAGAGCTAAAGATCCTGAAAGAAGTAGCATTCCAAATCATAAATTTCAATAAAAAACAGAACTTTCTAAAAGAAGCATGTAACAGACTTCCAACATGCAATGAAACTATACCCAAAATTTATTTACATCTCATTGACTCCAAAATAAAAAGCGATCGTGAAGCTAGTGTCTCTTCCCTAATAATTATATAGGCGGCCATGTTTTCACCACAATAGTTTTGCCTTAAAAAAGAAGAAAACCATTTATCCGAAAAGAAAAGTCTTGTTACCAATTTAGTGATTACTATTATTTGAATTAAATCAATTATAATTTGATGGGTTTCAACAACACCTGCAGCAATAACAAATTCAACAACTAATACCAAAGAACATTAAAACAACAAATCATAAAAAAAAAAATAGAATTGTTAACTCATATGATGATCGAAGATATTTAAGAAAACAATAAATAAAGAATAAGCAATACATCAAAGGAGATTCATCTAACTAATAAAGAATAAGCAATTAAATAATAATTAATTAAGACATATAACCGCCTTTTCAATATTCAGTAAAAAAAATTATAACTCACTTTTATTCTAAGACTAAAATTATAACTCCAATTTCCAAACATTTCACTTTGCTCAATATTTGATTTTTAATTCATTCTTCTCTCTCTTAATAGTAAGATATACATAGATATTTTTTTAATTTGATTTAATTTTTTGTCACATGCTATAGAATCAATTTGGGATGAATGGGAGGAGGAAGAGTAACTACCACGATGACGTGACCGTGATTGTGATCATTCTTGGGATGAATCAATGGATTTTAAAGACATCAACTTGCATCTAAATGGGCACCAAAAGAATTTGCATTTACATTTTCAATGAAAAGAAAGTGTTTCCTGCAATGAAGATGTGATATTTATAATGTATATATGTTATATTATTTTATTGAATACGTAACAAATTTTGCATAAGATAAATTATCATTTTGTTGAGGGAAATTTTTTTCAAATGAAACTATGAAATGAATATGAACATCTAAGAACAATGAAAAATGTTAGGATAATATATTGAAAATTAGCTTCCTCTATATTATTTCTATAATATACTATTTTTTCTTATTATTATATATATATAGTTATAGTTATATGAAATAATATTTATCTTCATTGTATTACATGATTATAACATTAACCATTACAACATTAAAATAATTTAAACACATTCATTTTTATGCAAATTTTTTGGTGTCTTTCTTTTTATGGATATAGTTTATAACAAATATGTTTACGAATTTTATTATATTATCACAACAAATTTAAATATTTTTCCGCACATCGCGCGGGTTTTAATCTAGTTAAATATAAAATTGTTCAATTACTCATTCTTACAAAATTATCAAGTATTCCAATGATCTTAGCAGAGAAAGGAAAGAAACTATGTAAAATGAAAGCCATAAAAAAAGATACCAAATTTTCAATATAGTCATACTACTGAGGGTAGAGCACCAAAAACTCATGCAAATATCTATTAGTAGCACACTTAGTACAGTGGAAGAACTAACATAAAAATTCAAAGAGATACATGAGTGATGTTTTTAAAACAAACAGTTCAAACTATAAAATGTTATTCCACAAAGTATATTATTTATTTTACAAACAAAAAATTAATTGATCCAGAGAACCAAAACCTTATATAATAATCTAGAGATAACAAACCTGTTCTTTATCAGCAAGCAGAACACCAGTAGCAGCATATGTGGTCTCCAAAAACTCCAACAATTTTACAGACAGTTCTTCCTGAAAGCATGTATAACAACATGATAACTTAGTTTCAAATCTAAAGATAACAAAATCCCTTCTAGAAAAAAAGGGGATGTGGGCCAAGGAGATTTAAATCAATACTCACCTTCTTCAAATAAAAAAGGCCAACAACTTTTCTTTTACACACTTATCATGAGTATTAAGCATTTAAGCTAATTATTTACTAAATTAAACACTAATTAGTGAGAAATACCCTTAATGATGCTCAGGCATCACAACACCAAACTTAGAATCTTGCTTGTCCTCAAGAAACCTAAATCATGCTTCAATTCCTTAGTTTATTGAGTGGGAACCTGGTTCAAGGTTTAAATCATTTCTGTGTCAAATCCACCTTTGAATTGCTAATGCTTTGTCACTTAAACTAGTTTGTTTCCTTCAGATTTGTTGATTGAGTAACACTGTGAAATTCTTTCTTTCTTTTTTTTTTTTCAAACATATTCTTGCTTTCTTTTTTTTTCAAACAACTCATTTCCCTTTGGGACTTGACTCTTACTGTCTTGTCTTGAGGAGGTTATTTAGGATAAGCTTTCGATCGACAATCCCGAACCTCTCGGTTCAAGTTGCCGGGTGTTGAAGCACCCCTCGGATCTAATGACTCTAACCTTTCCTCAACACATTCTAGCACAAGCATTTAGCCTTTGGGGTATCTTTTGATTTTCTTTTTCTTTTTCACCCTCTTTATGGCCATTGATGCTTCAGAGCCTTGATCATTTAAGTTCTTTACTTTTCCCATTCTTTTCTTTTCATTTAAGTTCTTTACTTTTGCCATTCTTTTCTTTTCACAGTGTTATTCCTCAACAATTCCTTATTCACAAACTTGCTTTAGGTACCAAGCATTCTCAATTCTCTAGCTTCAAAGAACCAAAAATAACTATCACCTATCCCAACAATCCACCACAATAATAAACATAATTCATTTATTCATGATTTACATTTATTGAAGACAATATAAAATCCTAAGCTATGTTGGTACACAAGTTCATTAAAGATAGATCTCACAAGCATACACAACAATTATTCTCACAGAAAAGAAGAAAACAAAAAGATGATAATGATAAGAGAAGGAACATGACCACCTCATTCATTGTCAAGCTAAACCTCTTTTGTCTTAAACCGCAACAACAGCAGCAACCATAACATCAACTCCCGTTCGCTTCCGCAGCAACAATAGCCAGCTTTATACAGCTACTTGACCCTATGGCATTGAGACCCAATACACTCAACAACTCTCAGAAATAATAATAATTATCACAAAGGCTTCGGAATAGGAACTTACTACAGTTTAGAGAGGATAGGGAAAACGGAACAGCAGCTTAAGCAACTACTTCTAGCGCGGAAATGGCCGGAATTTCAGTGACAGCGGCTGTTAGCAACTACAGCGTCAACGACACTTCTGGAATTCAAAAGAGTGAAGTCAAGATCGAGAACGCCCTTACCAGTGGCGGTTTCCGATGACAACGACGCTTTTCCGGCGGCCAGAGGCGCGACGGCGCAACACGCAGCGGCGGTTATGGCTTGGCGACTCAACGGCGACGGCGACGGCATCACCGTACTCAACCACCACCGTCGCGATCTCCTTCACAAGCTCGCCGTTCCTTCTCCTTCTTCGTAGTCCGTCGACGGCAACCGAGGCTTTTCCATCGGCGACGGCTCCATCATCAACGGCGACGGTGAAATCGCGGCGGAGAAACGGCAGCAACTCGGAGTTGCAGCGGCGGCGGAACCTTCTTCTTCTTGCGTCACTTCTCTCTCTCTCTCGATACACACACACACACAACTCGGTGTCTCTCACTCTCTGGTGGCACCGGCGACGGCCTTCCCTTGGCCGGCGCCGTCACCTCTCTCTCTTCCTTTCTTCTGTCCCGTGTGGGTGTGTGTTGTGTTTTGTGTAGAGAACATTGTGTGAATTTGAGCGGTTGTTGTGAGTGTGTGTTTAGGAGTTAACGGTCAAAATTAGGGTCAGGTGTAATTTGGGGGCACATGTGAAATTAAGTAAAATTGAGGGTAGTCATTTAATTTAATAAAACATATCTTAATTACCTCATAGAGTCATAGATGAATTTATAAAATTAGGTTCTAACAATACAATAATTCTATTTAAGAATTTTTTTAAAAAAAAATATAAAAAGTTTAAAATTTTTATCGTCAAAATTGTTTCTTTTAACTAAGAAAGTTTCAGACCTTTGTAGTAAAAAAAAAATCTTAAAAAAAATCGATTTTTTTTCAAAGCATTTTAAAAAATTGTTGTGAAATGTTTTTGAAAAACATTAAAAATTTCGAATTTTATCATAAAAAAATTTTTAAATAATTCTGCTTAAATATTTTAGTTTTCAAAAAATCAAAAGTTTCTATTTTTATCCTAAAAACTATATCTACAAATAAAAAAAGTTTCGATTTTTATAGTAAAGAAATTTTTTTAAAGAACATTAAAAAAGTTTCGATTTTTATTGCAAAGCCTTTTTTAAAATTTGTTGTGAAATTTTTTTAAAAATTGTTGTGAATTTTTAAAAAGGTTTTTTATATTTATTTTTAAAAAATTTTAAACAATTCTCTTTAAAAACTTTATTTTAAAAAATAAAAAATTTTGATATTTATCGTGAAATCTGTTTCTTTAAACTAGGAAAGTTTCGATTTTATAGTAAAATTTTTTGCGAAGAAAATAAAAAAAATTTCGATTTTTATTGCAACCAAAAAATTTAAAATTTGTTTTGAGATCTTTTTAAATAAATTAAAAAGTTTCGATTTTTATTGTAAAAAAATTTTAAATAATTCTGTCTTAATATTTTTATTTTTAAAAAATAAAAATTTTCGATTTTTTTTTAGTAAAACTATATCTTTAAGCTAAGAAAATTTCAATTTTAGTAGTCAAGAATTTTTTTAAAAGAAAATTAAAAAACTTTCGTTTTATATTGCAAAAATAATTTTGAAAATTTGCTCTGAAATTCTTTTAAAAGTTTTTTATTTTTATTTTAAAAAATATTTAAACAAATCTGTTTAAAAATTTTATTTTAAAAAATAAAAACTTTTCTATTTTTATCTTGAAAACTATTTCTTTAAACTACTAATGTTTCGATTTTTATAATAATTTATTTTTAAAAGAAAGCAAAAAAACTTTCGAATTTTATTGCAAATTTTTTAAAAAAAAATTATTGTGAATTATAAACATAGTTTTTTTATTTGAAAAGAATTTTAAACAATTCTCTTTAAAGAAATTATTTTTAAAAAATAAAAAGTTTTGATTTTTATAGTAAAATTTTATTTGAAGAAAATAAAAAAATTTCAATTTTTATTGCAAAAAAATTTAAAACTTTGTTGTGAAATGTTTTTAAATAAATTAAAAAGTTTCGATTATTATTGTAAAAACATTTTAAGTAATTATGTTTAAATATTTTTATTTTAAAAAATTTGTTGGGAAATCTTTTTATATAAATTAAAAAGTTTCGATTTTTATTGTAAAAATTTTTTAAATAATTCTATTTAAGAATTTAAAAACACAAAGTTTCAATTTTTATAGTCAAAACTGTTTCTTTTAACTAAGAAAGTTTCAACTTCCTCCATGGTTAGAAAGAGGACAGTTTAATAGAAATGCTGTCCTGTTTGTCCCGTGTTGGGATTTGTATTGATGCTGAGGATAGGTTGGTTTGGAAACATAGTCTAAACGGTGAGTACTCGCTGAAATCTCTGCTACAGATTTTCTACAAGCACAAAGAATGTGATTACCAGCAAGTGGAAATGAATATGTACAGCTTTACCAAGTCCCTTTGAAAGAGTTTAGTGCCGCCAAAAATCGAATTGCTAACATGGTTTGTTGTTCTTGAAAAGCTAAACACACGAGAAAAGCTTGCAAGATGCAAGATTTTACACGACCAGATGTCTAAATGTGTCCTTTGTGAATTATATGCTAAAACTGTTTACTATCTGTTCTTTGATTGCATGTTTGTATCTAAATTATGGAGTGATATCTTGCAATGGTGGGGAGTTTGTTGGTCCTTGCCGGGTAATGTTAGGGAGTGCTTCAAATCTTAGATGGGCTTACAGGTTAACAAAACTGCACTACGGAGCTAGATTATATGTTTCTTTGTAGTGGTGTGGGTTATTTGGATAATAAAAAATGAGAAGATCTTCAATAACAAAGATACAAAGGTGGATGAAGCTGTTAAAAGAGGTTTGGAAGCGACCAATGGAAACAAGATTGGAGATAAAGATTTCAAGAACAAAGAGGTGTTGTCCTAATGTAACCAGAGCTTGAAAATTGAGTTATCTCAATTATTTATCTACTATTGTTCTTGTTGTATGATGTTTTATATTTTGGTGGTTGTAATATGCATAGTTGTAAGAACCGGCTCAGACCGGTCGGTCAGACCGGTTAGACCGGGAACCGGACCCCTAACCGGCCCGAGCCACCTAAAGGATTGGAAATACATGCAAACCGGTGGGACTCGGATTAAGCCGGCCGGTTCTTTACAAAACCGCTGACTCGGCCGGTTTTTGAAAACCAGACCCGGTCATAAATTTTTCTTCAAAAACGTC
>JASCZI010120934.1:49743-71103 GCA_036250425.1 Stylosanthes scabra | reverse complement strand
TAGGAAGGGCTATCTCAAAAGATGTACTTCTAAGTAATTGCTCCATAGATCCTATATCTATCTATATGAAGAAGAAATCTTGTAACGAGGGGGATTCTTATTTGTATAAATGGTACTTTGAACTTGGAACGAGCATGAAGGAATTAACAATAGTTCTTTATCTTTTGAGACTATTCTAAATAAAAAATAATATAATAAAATCGTTTTATTTATTTAAAAGAATTCAATATTATTCAATATTAATATAAAAAATATCAATCATATTAGATTTCATATTATTCTGTTTCATATATCATATATATATATATAAATCTTGAAAATAATAAAAAGAATAAAAAGATTAAATAGAAAAAACTATTCCATATTTTCAAAATGGATTTCTTATTAGTTAAAAATGAAAATTCTCACTTAAAGGGATTTTGAATCCTTTATTCCTCTCAATGAAAGATTCAAGGAATAATCTAAATTATCGTAATTTGTACCCCTCTTTCCTTATTTAGCTTATGAGTATAACACTTAGTATACTTAAAATAAATCTTTTATTCTTCTCTTATCATATATATACTTGTTTATGTATGTTATCAACTTCAAAAGCCTTTTTACATATTAGAAATACCATAAATATATTTTCTCCAAAACATATTTATTTACCACGTCTTTATCTTTTACTATTTATTATCATTATTTATATTTTTATCTTCATTATTTCTTTCATAAGCTTTCATCATTATTATTATTAGCTAGCTTCAAAACTAGCCGTTCTCTTTGGATATTTTAATTAGCTTAATATATACTTCATCATCCCATTTTACTTTCATAAAACATATTTCCTTTTTGGAGAATTTCCAGAAACAAAGCATCTTAGTTTAATCCCATTTTTTTACCGTAGTGTTATTTTTCAAGAAACCGAAATAACACTAGTTTACAAAAATGCGCATAGAAAATTCATTTCAAATCCTTTTCGACTCAAATCAAAGCCATTCATCTTCTAACACTTATGTCTACCCACTGTAAAAATAGTTTTGCAGTATATTAAATTTAAATGGCCATTCTACCCTTACCATTTTCCTTTAAAAATCGAAATGCACTAGTTTACGAAAATATTTATAACTTTTTGGTTTCAAAACCTATGAAGGTCAAACCAGTTGCATTTCGTCACTAACACGTCCCTCTATCTCCAGTAAAAACATTTTTAACAAAAGATATTTTTGAAATGACGAGATTGCCCTTGAGGCCCCTTGTACCCGGTTCGGTTTTAGCTAGTCTAGGTAATTAATTTATTTACCTAAGGTAAATTTATTATTTCAAGATGAAATTTTATATTTAAGTTCATTAGACACATATTGAACCCCATAAAAACAGTTTTGAAAAAAACTATTATTAAATGACACTTTTACCCTTTTTACCCAAAACTAGTAAAAATACTTTAAGCCACTTTAAAGCTTATTTCTTTTTACTTTCGAGGTTAAAACCATTTTAAAAAATATTTATTTAAATACTTTAATTTTGGAAATTTTATAAAACATATTTAATTACCATTATGCCCTTAGCTTCAAAAACTTATTTCTTTTCACTTTAAATTATTAATCTTTTAGAACCGATTTATATATATATATATATATTAGTAGATCTTTTAATTATTACATTTTTTCCCAAATTTGAGGAAACCCTCGGCCATTTAGCACAAACATAGCAAGCACAATTTTTTATCATCATAGCTCATTCATTAAGCACATGGCCGATTTGGCCTTTAAGCATTTTAAGCCACTTTTGGCAAGCATAAGCACAAATATATCAGGCAATCAAGCAAAGCAATGCATCATCATATATCAAGGCACTCAAGCAAGCATAGCATTCATATTTTCAAGCAAAGCTTCAAGTTTTCAAGCATAGGATCAAGCATTCATTTTGAAGCTTTAATCTTTACCGAGCCTTTTAGCATATAAGTCATTTTCAAGCATATATATGACCCAAGACAAAATCTAAGGACCCTAACCCTGATACGCTCTGTTAATCGGCAAGTGCACCGAATCGTACAAGTAATACCACGGTGAAGTGGGTATCGTTCCCACGAGGAATAAAGGACCAAGCAATACTATCCTTTAATTATACTAAGCAGATTCGAGTAATACTTGAGAGAATGCTGATGTATGGAACACGAAAATAAGATTAAAAGAGTGCAGAAAATTTACTTGAGAATTAATAAGTAGAATAGAATGTTAAGAGCTTTGGAGATGTCTTTCCCTTGAGGGCCAATGTATACATTCAATCACAATTCTAAGGTTTTCAGAAATCAGGCACGACGAATCTCTTAGTAATTCAGTTTCCAATTACCTAATCAAAAGCTAATCTCTTAGTTAATTAATCAAATAACTAGATGAAGCCCTAAATCAGATTCTAGTTCTTATGAGTCTCAAAAGTGATCCTAGAATAGATTGCATGTCACTATATCTAGACTAGTTCTAATCCAATTTTAACCCACATAATTTTAGTTGCATAACAATTAGCTTGGCTATCTCTAGCTAGACCTAATCATTATGTGATTCAATTTCCAGTTAGCAGAAATTAATAGATCTCTCAATCTAATTAACTTAGCCCTAGACAAGTTAAGAACACCTCTCAGTGATTCTAAACTATTGGGATGAACACTCTCTGTCCATTCTTGCCTTCTTTGATTCAATTCCCACGTATGACGTGGGATCTCCACGTCATACGTTGGCTTCAACACTTAGCCAATTGTTCTCTTTTCTTCTCTGCTTCGTTCCCTTTTCTTCAATCTCTCTCAAATGGTCTTCAATTACCTAAAACTCTTAGTAAATCATCTAAAAACACAAACACAACTCAAAGAACATCAAGTTTGTTTGATTCATCAATTAATAACAATAATCCAGTAAGAATATCATGAAAATTAAGAGAAATTGAGACTAAAAACAACCCAAGATGCACACGCATCAAACCCCCTTACCTCTTGTAGACCACTTGTTTAGCCAAAGAATGGACACCAAAGCCCCTTGATGTTTCGGTTGAGCCAAGCTTCCCAAGCTTGAGACCTAAACAAAAATATATGGCAAGATAGGAGCTTATGTGAGTAAGTGCTCTCTAGGATCATAAGAAAGATTGGTCTTGCACTTACCTTCTCAAAACAAGAAATGAAGGTAAGAGTGATGATGAGGAGCCACGGTCAAGGGAGGAAAATGAATGATCTTTGATGTTGATGAAAAATCCTTGTATAGTTGATGATGATGATTTCGGGTAAGAGAGAAAGAGAGGGTAGAAGCTTAGTGTTGATGATTCTAAGATCATAGTGATGAAGAGGAGATTATGAGGAACAGAATGATGTATGATATGATAATGTTGGGGTATGATCTTAGTGTTTGGTGTTCTTCATGTTCATCATGTTCATATGAACATTCAAAGTGTTCTTGCTAAAAAGGGGTATTTGATCTTTAAAGGTAGGAGAGAGAAGATATTTTTGGTGTTTTTGATGAAGTGAATGAAATAAAATATGAGTGTAGAGGGAGAGAGAGTGTACGGTTATGAAGAGAGAAAAGTGAGTGAGTTTTTGTTGTAGTTTTTGGTAGAATGGTTAAAGTGAAGTGTAAGTGGTTAGTGGAGAGTGTAAGTAGTAAAGTAAATCAAGTAAGAGAGTGAGAAAGAGAGAGAGAGCTACGGATGAGTAGTGCTCAAGCAAGGGGTGTGTTTTTGTTTTATTTTTTTGTATGAAGGAATGGTTAATTTTGGTGGTGTATAGTAAAAGAAAATGATAAAATAAAATAAATGTGGTAAAGAAATATTATTATATTCATAAAGGTAGTATAGAAATAATAAATGAGAAGCTTTTGTATGTTCCTAAGCCATGCAACCAATGAGGGAGAAGCATTTTCAAAAAGGTGTAAGAAAAAGCAAAAAGCATGAAAGAGAAAAGCTAGAAGGTGTCATAAAATAATTCAAGGGCATTCTTGGCTTTACGTCTCAAATCTACGGGGCGACTAAGATTCAAAGACGTATTTATAGTGTCGCGCTATAATTTTACAATTCCGTCGTATCTCACTTTTTACCGAAATCACGACCGGACGATACGCGACGGAAATAAGCGTTGCTAAAACCGGTTCGAAATTCACTCTATGAATTTCGCCACCCTTGAGCTCACCAACTCGAGCTTAGCTAGGAAATTATAATTTCCGTCGGAGATATTTTCCTTAATATCCTCCGTTCATTCTAAGGATGGCCGACACGGTTAAACCGTCGCCAAATAGCGTACCGTCGCTAAAAACAGAAAATCATCGAAACAAGCATATAATGGAAACGAATTCCATAGCACACACATCTAGGGCATCCACGACCCTTAAGCACGCCATCACTCATCAGAAGCACGAAATCACAGACATTCACACGTTTCTGTCAGAAACGGGAAAAACAGAAAGTAGGGGTTCCACACATGATTATTTGGATTAGAGCTCCTATCGTAGTTATAACATTTAATCGATACGATTATCGGTTAACCACGTGGTTTTGGTTAATCGAAGGTCAAGGATTTACAAATATTTTAAATAATTTTGATTTAATATTTTTTTATTTTTACAAATTTGTTGTGAAATATTTTTAAATAAATTAAAAAGTTTTGATTTTTATTGTAAAATTTTTTTATATAATTTTACTTAAGATTTAAAAAAAAATAAAAAAGTTTAAATTTTTATCGTTAAAACTGTTTCTTTTAACTATGAAAGTTTCGTCTTTTATAGTAAAGTTTTTTTAAAAGAAAATAAAAAAGTTTTGATTTTTATTGCGAAGCATTTTTTAAAACTTATTGTGAAATCTTTTTAAATAAATTAAAAAGTTTATATTTTTATTGTAAAAAATTTAAATAATTCTTTTTAAATATTTTTATTTTTAAAAAATAAAAAAGTTTCTATTTTTTGTAGTAAAAGCTATATCTTTAAACTAACAAAGTTTCGATTTTTGTAGTAAATAATTTTTTTTTGAAGCAGATTAAAAAACTTTCGTTGGGAATTTTTTTAAAAAGTTTTTTTTATTTTTATTATAAAAGTTTTTAAACAAATCAGTTTAAAAATTTTATTTTTAAAAAATAAAAACTTTTCGATTTTTATCATGAAAACTGTTTCTTTAAACTAACAATGTTTCGATTTTTATTTGTGATTTTTTTTAAAGAAAGTAAAAAAACTTTCAATTTTTATTGCAGAATTTTTTTAAAAAATTGTTGGGAATTTTTAAAAATGGTTTTTTATTTTTAGTTGAAAATTTTTTTAAACAATTCTCTTTAAAAAAAATTTTAAAAAAATATGTTTCAATCGTTATAGTAAAATTTCATTTTGAAGAAAATAAAAAGAAGTTACGATTTTTATTGAAAAAACATTTAAAAATTTGATGTGAAATGTTTTTAAATAAAATAAAAAGTTTCGATTTTTATTGTAAAAACATTTTAAATAATTCTGTTTAAATATGTTTTATTTTTAATAATTTGTTTTGACATTTTTTAAATAAATTAAAAAGTTTCGATTTTTATTGTAAACAATTTTTTTAAAAAATAAAAAGTTTCAATTTTTTTCCGTCAAAACTGTTTCTTTTAATTATGAATGTTTTGTCTTTTATGGTAAAATATTTTTTTAAAGAAAACAAGAAAAAAGTTTCGATTTTTATTGCAAATCATTTTTTAAAACTTGTTGTGAAATCTTTTTAAATAAATTTAAAGTTTATATTTTGATTTTAAAAAAATTAAATAATTCTTTTTAAATATTTTTATTTTTAAAAAATAAAAAAGTTTCTATTTTTGTAGTAAAAACTATATCTTTAAACTAGGAAAGTTTCGACTTTTATAGTAAAGAATTTTTTTAAAGAAAATTAAAAAACTTTCGTTGTGAATTTTTTTAAAATTTTTTTTCTTTTTATTATAAAAGTTTTTTAAACAAATCAGTTTAAAAATTTTATTTTTAAAAAATAAAAACTTTTCAATTTTTATCATGAAAACTGTTTATTTAAACTAACAATGTTTCGATTTTTATTTGTGATTTTTTTAAGAAAATAAAAAAAGTTTCTATTTTTATTTCAAATTTTTTTTAAAAAAACTGTTGTGAATTTTTTAAAAAGTTTTTATTTTTAGTTGAAAATTTTTTTAAACAATTCTCTTTACAATTTTTTTTAAATAATAAAAAGTTTCGATCTTTGTAGTAAAATTTCTTTTTGAAAAAAATAAAAAGTTTAGATTTTTATTGCCAAAAAAATTTAAAAATTTGTTGTGAAATGTTTTTTTATAAATTTAAAAATTTTCCATTTTTATTCTAAAAACATTTTAAACAATTCTGTTTAAATATTTTTTATTTTTAAAAATTTGTTGTGAAATCTTTTTAAATAAATTAAAAAATTTTGATTTTTCTTGTAAACATTTTTTAAATAATTCTATATAAGAATTTTTTTAAAAAAAAATAAAAAGTTTCAATTTTTATCGTCAAAACTTTTTCTTTTAACTAATTTAAACATTATCATCGAGCAAACAAGAGCCACTACTTCTAAGCTAGTTGTTCAAATTAGTTCTAATCCCTAGCTTTTATAACAAAAGTTGTGTTTCACTTTCCATTTCCTTCATTAATTAATTTATCTTTTTACTTTTTTATTTAGTATTTGTGAAAGAACCCTCGTCTTTCTTTATCCCTATCCTAGATATAAACATTTTTGTATTTTATTTTATGATAATGTAATAAAATATCTTTATTTTTTTTGAAAAAATGTTACAACAAATTACTAAAATTATTTATCATACTTTTAAAATTTATTCTTAGAATACAAGTTTTGTAATACTTTAACACCTCAACTAGCAAGCACGTCACAAAAAAATAAAGAAACCTCGACAAGCATAAATACAAAAAGCCATTTTTGTCGGGAGTAAAATACTAACGAGGCCTCTGATAATGACGTTAAAAATCAAGGAGACCCCTAATAAAAAAAGACCCTCAACCCGGCCCCTAAAGTTAATTTCCGTTTATCAAGTTAGCCCTTTTGTTAATGACATGGTTCAAAGATTAACGGAGTTAGCAAACGTGGCATGTAAACGGGGTGACATGGATGTTAAGTGACAACATGTACAAATGGACTCAACCCGGCCCCTGATAAAAACAAATTTCATCTTCCTCTTTCTTACACAAACCTCTATTCTTCTATGCAATTATGCCAAACCCTAATCCTTGTCATTCAATAATTCATTGACGAAGCTTGACCAAAAACGGAAGTGGTGGTGATGAACAAAAATAAAATCTTTTTTCATTCTAAAATTTATTGTTGATGCTTGATAAAAAATGGAAGTGATGATGATGAACAAAAATGAAAAAGAGGGGATAAGGTGAAAGAAGATGAACAAATGGAAGAAAGGAACAAATGGAAAAAAATAAACTATTTTCTAAAATAAAGGGACTTGAAATAATTAGGGTTCATTAATGGAGGAAAAAAGATGAAGATCAATGTTAAAAGAAATTATCAGGAGCTGGGTGGAAGGAAGAAGATGACGAAATTATCAGGGGCTTGAGAAAAGGAAGAAGATGACGAAATTATCAGGGGCCGGATGGAAGGAAGAAGATGGAGATCATTTTTCAAAAAATTATCAGAGGCCAAGTAGTCTATCCAACATGTCATTTAACGGACAAATCATCACTTAACGTGTCACGTGTATGCTCCGTTAATCCAATATTAATGGAAGGGCTAAGTTGTCAAATATTCATAAAAATCAAGGGTCGGAATGAGTATTTTTTTTTAACAAGGACCTTGTGGTCTATATTGTATTTTATGAGAGGCCGGGTTGAGTGCGCACTCTTTTTGTCAGCGCTTTTCTGTATGCAAAAAGATTGAAACATTATTTATATACCAAGATTGACATCAAAGTTATATATAGACATAGTGACATGCAGCCAGGGCTTTAGCCCAACTGCTGAAGTTTACTCCCTTAGGAGCTGCACCAACTAAAGGACCTGGGGCGCTTCAATGGAAAATTAGGGTGTGTGCGCGTGTGTAAATGCCTACGATTGGGAACTGTTGTCCAATCCACCGTAAAAAAAAAATAAAAATAGTGAGATACATACATACATTCACCCAAAGCAAAGTCCTTTTCCATTAGTTTATTATTGCACTTATTATTCTGGATCAAACAAAATCGAATTTTGACAAATTTGTTCAACGACAAATTAAAACAGTGCCCAGGGTCACATAATCACATCAAATGTCTTAATAATATCTTATGTGTTTTTTTTTTTTTAATGTCGGTTGGGAAATTCTGTTCATGTATGTGACATTATATGCATGAATGGGCTTCGGAATGTAATATCCAAACATTTAATGATAATATTAAAAAGAAAAAAGAATGTGGATAAAGACGTAGGCGGCTCTTATTATCATCAAGCGAAAGCAAATGGTTATGTTACTGTTTGTAGGGCTATGCTAAGGTCCCAAATGTGTTAGTATGCAACTCATCAATTTAACGGTGGGAACAAAATCAACAGTAGTATTACGTCGTTATTTCTTTTCTCTCTTCTTATTTTTTACATTTTTTCATTAAAACTAAATAATTGCTTCCCCTTGAAATATGGACATCGATATATAGTTCTTCAGAAATTCAGTGCCTTCCATGACAACTCATACTTGAGTTCTTTTCATGTTTTAAGGAATAAACTACTGTTTCTATTTACAAATGTTGGTTTTATGCATCTTAAGAAGCTAAGTAACAAAGGAAGGTATGGAACTATGGATCAAGTTTATTTTGAAATTAAAAACAAATTCTAGTTTACAAATATTGCAGAGATTATTATGTTTTGTCTCATAAATCTGGGCTAACATACATATACAAAAAGCATAAAGGAGAGAATATAATCACAGCATGTATCATGGTGTAGCCTCTACATGCAATGAAATTTACATCAATCTTTTCTGCAACCATAGTGAAATTTTATTATAATCATCAGATGATTAAAATCGCCCATTCAAAGATAAAACAAAAGAACCCCAACTAATTCCAACACTAATGTAGCTCAATTCCAAGCATCCAAAATGTCAATATAGAACTCACCATAAGACTCCTCTCAATCTCCATAAACAAGTACAATTGTTTTCTGTTTTTCCATCATAACCTTCCTATAACTTGATGAAATCACATATTACCTGATAATCAAGTTGCCTATGATCCCTAGAAATCTCCATTGTCAAACAAGTGTAGAGGTTCATTATACCTTCTAACCAAGGACCTTACTTAATTTTATTACTTACACACTCCACTAACCACTTACACTTCATTTTAACCATTCTAACAAAAATTACCAAAAACTACAACAAAAACCCACTCTCTTTTCTCTCTTCACAACCGTAACCTCCTCTCTCTTCTCACCCTCATTTTATTTCATTTTACTTCATCAAAAACACCAAAACACATTCTCTCTCATACTTAAAAAGACCAAACACCACATTTTCTATGAATTTTCTTAAGAACACCAACATGAACACCAAGAACACTCAGGCCTAAACACAACCATCACCACCACTGAAAATACATCATTATCATCTCCTTAATCTCATCTTTATCATTATCATCTTAGAATCATAAAAAATAAGCTCCTACACTCTCTTCTCCTTTGGCCGAAACCCTAACCGATCTCTTCAAGGTTTTTCATCAACATCAAGCTTATTCCTTCACTTCTCTTCTTGGCCGAGCTAATCACCATCCTTCTTGTTTTCATTCTTTTGATCTTTGGCGAAGGTAAATGGAGAATCAACCTTGATCTTCACTTCTAGAACCCATACTCATCTTGTTCTATCTTATAATATTTGTTTAGGAGCAAAGCTTAGGAAACCCTAGCTCAACCGTGGTGCTCAAGGGTATTGTTGTCTATCTTTGGCTATTTCAAGAGATCTTCAAGAGATAAGGAGGTTAGGGTTCATAGTGAGTCTTGTTGGTCAATATGTTAAAGAATGAATATCTCACATGCTAAAAGACTTGGTAAACTTTAATTTAAAACTTGAAGTTGTATATTGTATGTTAATGCTTGAATATGATGTGCTATGATTGCTTGTGTGAGATATCATATGATATATATATTGATGATTGAAATATATGATGCTTGGATTATTGTGTGAAAGCTTTATGAATATGGCATTTTTATACTTAATGGCCCGAATGGCCTTTTGGTGAGCAAATAAAATTTTGATGATCAAGCTTGAGAAATATGAGATGGTCGAGGATTTAAGAAAATTTGGGCAAAGATTAATAAAAATATGAATTACCAAAAATGTTTAAGATTCGGTTTCTAAAGAATTAGTATGTTTAATTAAAAAGAAATCTATTTTCAAGTAAAGGGTAAAATGGTAAATAAATATGTTTTATAAAAATTTCTAGAATTGAAATACTTAATTAAATATATTTGAAGTTGGTTTATGCTTGGGTTTGAAAAAAAATAAGCTTTAAAGTTGTTTAAAAGTGTTTTATGGAAGCTTAAGTAAAAAAGACAAAATGGTCTTTTAATAAAGTTTATTTTCAAAACTATTTTGAAATGATGTTATGGGGATTAACGGCTTCACAGGCACGACAGTGTCTGTTCAGCCACTTTTTTTTATTAATTTAAAAATATTAATTACACTAATGTTTTAAAATATATTGTTAATCCATTCAATTTGTTATTTAAATAAAATTTATCAGTTTAATATTGTTATTACATTATGTGTACCAATCTTGTGATTGCAATTAAAGAATTTATGAAAAAATACTATTAAAATTTACTAAGCTACACAACTAAGCAATTTCACCAAACAAGTCCAACCAAACATTCATAATCAAATCTCACCAAAAGAGTGTGAAAAGACACGCACTCCATCCTCCGTTCATTCAGCTGTTTCTTTTTCCTCTTCATCCTTTTTCTTATTATTCTCTGATATTGGGTTGCCACTGCTGTCATCACCATCGTTGTCACTGTAGTCATCGCCATCGTCATCTTACTCTTCCTCTTCCTCCTCTTCTTCTTCTTCTTCGTCTTCTTCCTCCTCCTCCTCCTCTGTTCAACATTGTGTTATGAATTTTCATGAAAAATTGAATCGGTTTTTCATGAACAGCAAACTAAGAATGCGTTTGGTTTGCGTTTTAATTTTCTGTTTTCATTTTCAATATTTTCTGTTTTATGGATTTTTTGAAGGAAAAAGAAAAAATAGTGAAAATAATAAAATCTTGTTTTATGTTGTTTTCACTTTTTTCTTCGCAAAATTTAGAAAACTGAAAACACTGAAAATGAAAATAGAAAATGAAAACACAAACCAAACCCAAATAAAAAATGAAAACACAAACCAAACACACCCTAAGATTTTCATAAAAAAATTGATTTTCAAGAAAATCATAATCGTATTTTCAAGAAAAACAGGAATAAATTTTCATATAAAAATGAATCGAACATGAAAACAAAACTGGATTTCTAAAAAAAAATGAATTTTTTTATGAACCTCCCTCCTCTTGTTTTATATTTCTTTTTCTTCCTATACTTTTCCACTTTCAATATTGTTATCATCCCCTTCCTCCTCCTTGTCCTCCTCTTACTCCTCGTTGTCGCCGTCGTCGTCACTGCCTCCTCATCCTCCTAGCTTCTTCTCTGTTGTCGTCATTATTCTCTTCCTCCTTGTCGTTGCCCTCATCGTCGGCGGAAGAAGCAGCAAGATTTGACGGAGAAGAAGGAGAAGTATAATGATGAGAAGATGAGGAAAAAGAAGAAGCTGCAGAAACTGAAAACACGAAAAATGTGTGTTGCTGTTGAACTTGGTTGGACTTGGTTGATAAAAATGTTTGGTTATTTAAAAATATTTGGTTATCTAGAATTATTGTGTATTTTATTCATCTATTCAATTTGTTTTTTGAATACTACATATCACTTCAATATTATCATTAAAAATTATCATTTTCTATTGTTTTTAAGAAATTACGTTTTCATCTTTTTATTTATGAAATCATAAATTGAATATAGTTGATTAGAAAATTGAAAATAATAGATTATTAAGAAAAAAATTTATAAGTTATTTAACTTGTAGAATATATATAGAATAAATAATTTCAATAATGCTAGATAATTAACTCTTTTAAATTATTTTAGTTATTTTAAATTTTACACCCTAAATAGTATATATTTAACTATAAACTCTAAAATTGGTTAATATTGACTACTTAGAAGTTGATTTAATATACTTTTTTAAAAATAAAATTGAATAAAATAAGCTATTCATAAATCATTACATTGCCGGTGCATCAAAATTAAACTTTATAAATAGTTTTAATATAGCTACCGTGGTGTTGTTTGGTTATCATGTAGTGCATGTTTTGGCGGTTTTTTACTATTTTAAAGATTTTGAAATTTTTATTAATACCTTATTTACTGTTATATGAGGTTGATAATAGGTGTGACTTAGACTGATGATGTTTTTATTATGAATTATTTATTATTCTCTTTCTAATTTATCTTTTCATAATACAATTTTTTAAATTTAACTTAAAAGAAATATTAATGCAATCAAATATCAAATTTAAAACTCTACATATTAATTGTTCAGGTATTTGCCCATGAGCTGTAACTCAAATGACATTACCCCCTCCCCCGATGTAAGAGGTTTCGGGTTTGAGCCTCCCCTTAGACACAAAAAATTGTTCGGTATTTTTTATAATTTTTGTCTTACTTTTAACCCTTTTTTTTTTTAAATAGAGATAAATGTTTGAAGAGTGTCCCCTCTCTCTTCATTACAATGTTATATTTGTCATAGTCACCCAAAAAAAATGTTATTTTTGTCATAAGTAATTTATGTTGATCACTTAAAGATGCTCAAAATAAACAATAATTTTTCACCATCCCATATTTTTTGTATGAATTTTATGAATTATGATCTATAAATTAAATTTTCAGGATCATAACAAGAATTATAATATATTCTATAGTGTGAGAGAAAAAAAAAAGAGAAAGATATATGTACTATTTATTTTAAAGTAAAACCAAAATTAATTACTTACTTTTTTTATATATAATATTTGCCAACTTTCACCATATCCTATTTATATTTATTATTTTTATTTATTTATAACAAATTTATACTATAATAAAATAATTATAATTTGTTAATATACTGTATCTATCTTAATTTTGTCATTTTCAATACTTTTAATTTTTTTAATCCATTATAAATAATTTTTTTATTCTATTGAAAATGTTCTACTCACACGTTATTATTAAATATATGGATAAATTAAATATTATAAACAATACTTGTTATATATTTTTTTGGGTGTTGCCATGGATGAAACCTTTACTAAAAATAAAAAATAGATATTCATACATTAAATTAGTATGAATCTATATGTGAACCAAATATATAGTAAAATTAGTTCAAACAAATGAGAATTTAAAACAGAATCAACCAAAAAAAACATATAAAATTCATTAGAATAAAATGGAGATTATTTTTTTTCATTTCCATTCTTTGTATTTGTTGTTTCTCCCGATCATCAATTACACTGAAATATTGACTTTTGTTATAGACTACAATCTGCATAATTAGAAACTCAACTGTAATTGAATATTGGTTGTTTTACTTATTTGAAAAAATAAAAAATTATTTATTATAAAGTTTGTAAAAAGACTATAATAAAAACATTTATTAAACGTAGATGGATCAACATCAAAAGCAGTAATGTATAATAACTAAGATTTCAAAAATTGTAACTTGGTATAAAAATTTAAATAATAAAAGAGAAAACATGCCCCAAATTAAAAAGTGTAACAACTAAACAAGATGCGTCAAACTTCTCCCATTTTATATGAATTGATCATCATTCACCGGTTAAAAAAAAAGTATATCACATATCATCATATCATAGAATCTTAAATGAAACAAAAAAAAAAAAGAAATAAGAGGAGAAGAATGAAAAGGAAGCCATTCTGAATCTTGAAGTATGTAGTAAGGTGAGTTGGATATGTGAGTTTGGATCAACATGAAAAACAGTAATGTATAATAACTAAGACTTCAAAAATTGTAACTTGGTATAAAAATTTAAATAATAAAGAGAAAAGATGCACCAAATTAAAAAGTGTAACAACTGATCAAGATGCATCAAACTCCACCCATTTTGTATGAATTGATCATCATTCACCAGTTAAAAAAAAAGCATATCACATATCGGATCACAGAATCTTAAACGAAATAAAAAAAGAAATAAGAGGTCTGAATCTTGAAGTAGTAACGTAAGTTGGATATGTGAGTTTTTTTAGTGGGGAGTTAAATCTATGAGTTTTTTCTCGTTTATAGAAAAATGACGTAACTGTTCTTTAATTGGGGAGTTATGAATTTTTTAAAACAGAGATGATGTTACTATTTTGCCCATTTTTTTTTGTTCATAAAATTAATTCTTTTAAGATAAATTAGTCCAAAAAATTTGGACACCAAATTCATGGTCAAACTCACCTATTGCCATTATATATTGTTATATATATTGTTATATATATATATTGTTATATTATGGGGATATAATAAGTCCAAATCTGTCCTTGAACTTAAAAATGTTAATAAGTAAAATTATCTTAATAAATTATTTAAAAGTTGGTATTTTTGAAAATGACCTAATGCTTAAAAGGGCAAAAATGTCATTTTAAAATTATCTTTTTCAAAACTATTTTTACTGTAGTTATATATATGTGTCAGTGACAAAATGCAACTTATTTGACCTTAAAATGTTTTGAAATAAATTAATGATGAATATTTTCGTAAACTAGTGCATTTTGGGTTTTTAAAGAAATGGTAACAAGAGCAAAATGGTCTTTTAAACTTTGTTACTTTTAAAATTGATTTTACAGTAGGTAGATACATGTGTTAGGAGTCAAATGAATCTGGTTTGGGTAAAAAATGTTTTAAGATGAATTATTCATGCGCGTTTTGGTAAACTAGTGTTATTCGGAGTTTTCTAAAAAATGTTAACAAGGTTAAAAGTGTAATTTAATTAAATGTTTCAGTTATAGACAATTTATAAATAGATTTATATATATTAATTAAGATAAATAAAAATATTGAAAATTACATTATATTAATTATAAGTATTTCAGACATAAAAAGGTTTTGATATAAACCAAGTATACGATAGTAATTACCTATGCTAAAAGAATAATATATTTTGGATAAAGTATATTTATAAGTATGATTTCTAGAAAATTATAAATTAAGAAATATTTTCATATATTATAGAAAGACAATGAGAATTATCCTATATTCAATTACTAGTATTTTCGGTTTTAGAAGCTATATCTATACCAAGTAATATTCAAATTAGTAATCCCCAGAACAATAGTAAATACTATAATTTGATAAAAGTATAATTAAGTTAATTTAATGAGAGACTTAATTTTGGGAAATTAAGAAAGAATATCCTTTTTACAAAAGAATTTAATATGCTAAAGAACTAGATATCGCGACAAAACCGTAATTTCATAAGAAACATAATTACCTAAGACAAAGAGGTGTTTTGATGAAGATCGAAATCTAAGGTTTAGTCTTGAAAGGAATTTGGAGCTTTTTGCACAAAAGATTAAATAATAACAAAGTTCGAAATTTAAAGGAAATAAACCTAGATATAACGATTGACACCAGTTTTGCTTGATCGACTATAGTATGTGCTGAGGCGATCAAACCGGGTTCCTTTCTTGGGGACGGGATTTGGCATAAGCCGATCTTGATATCTTGAAACGGATTGGTTTGATTAGACCAAGTATTGGTCCTATCGGACTTGGGTCAAAGTTAGACCGATCGGTTCAACTAAGTCATGTAAATCGAAGGCTAATTCCGGCTACACTAATAATCCCGCCAACAGTTCTAAAAGAACCGGACTTGAATAGTGAAGTGCTAGAGGCTGAGAAAGGCAAGGGCTTGAGTGATGTCCCGCTTGCGCAGTTGCTATGCTTGAGGGGTAGCTCCGCAATGGCTCTTAATGATCATCTGTTTCTCACCGTCGATGCGGTTTCGCTATATAATTTGGTGACGGGATCCTCAACGCTAATTGCTAATTGCTAATTGCTACGTCAACGAGTAAAGCTGGGCTTTACATGACAACGTATCTAGGGTACGGAGCGTACTCTATAAGAGAGTACGGGCCGCTTTGGAAGAGTCTATCACATTCGACAGTGAGTAAGCCATACCTGGGAGTTATCCCGAAGTAATCGTCGGGCGCGGGAAGCCAACTGACGCATGAGCTCATGGCCTGCACTAGGACCAGGCATGCATCACACTTTTTTGCGCATTTGCTTGTGTTTGTTAGTCGCATTTATATAGGTTGATTGATTTATCTGTGTTTGTTCTCTTGGTTTTCTTTGCTATGAATGATTATTTGTTTTCCCTTGAATATATGAACTGTACCTACGGGACATAAGCCCCAAGGATAGCTTAGTTGACCTAGGCGTTGACTGGGAACGTTAAGTTTTCACCCCCATCTTCTTTCTTTTACCCCACGCGTTGATGGAAAATGGCGTCATCTATTACGAGTACGAGAAACGCGAGCAGTTCGAAGACTATGACTTGAAAGCCAATGCGGAGCTAGGAACCTTCAAAATCAGTCGCTATCACTTTGATGATGAATCTTTCGTTCATCCTTTCCATAGTGTTATATTCGATCCTGATCGTCCGTACGAGATCCCTATCGAGGCACTGATGGCTGATAAACCTTTGAGCTCTTCCGAAGATGGGAAATCATCTACCCGAAGGTCTCGTTCTTCTAGGCGTCCATTACCGCATTACTCTCCGAGAAGAATGTCGTCAACTCAACGTGTACTTTCGTCTTCGTCTACTAAGGGGAATAGTTCTTCCCGTAGTAGGGTGGCTAGTAAGACGCTAAGGATGCCTAAGAGTTGAGAACTCATTCCGCCATCCGAAGGTTGGATGTGCGAAGGAAACGAAGAAGAAAAGGAGATTTGAGGGATGAAACCCTCTGTTGAGAAGAAAGAGGATAGTGAGGAAGATCCGGAAGAAGAAGAAGATCCCGAGGAAGAAGTTCCAGCCTCTTCTTCTTTACCTATGGACATCGATGCTACTGAGGAATACTTGCAGTTCATCGAGGTGTTGGAGCGACGTCCCGAGTATTCCCCTATCCGTAGTGGTCACGCTTCAGTACCGGATTCGCCCGAGGATGCGTCAGACCGGTAGTTTGACGGTCATAACACTTCAACTCTCTGGAGTATGGCAGCCGCCATCGTCGGGTCTATGTCTATAGAGTGCCTCGTCTTGTTAGCACATTAGAGGTTTAGGATGTTGTTGTTGTTTTCATTTATTTTAATCCCATGTCCTAGCTTAGGAGACCACTGTAAGGTCAGGTCGGGAATTGTTGTTATAGTTTGGTATCTTTTATATATATATATATTACCTTGGGATTTGTTCGCTTATTGTCGAAGAAGTCGTTCTAAATTGCTTGTTCTTATATGTTTGACGCGCTAACGTTTTTATTCCGACACGCTTATATGTAAGTAATATGGTTTAGAGTTAGAAATTTTTAGGTTAAGAAATGTGGCATCTCAGTTGTAGGTAAGGTCGACAGTGCTGAAAATTGGGATGTTACATGAGTCGATTCTAAAATAGTTAATTGACTCCCTAAAATCTTAAAATCTCATTTTCAATTCGGTTTAGAAATGAATCGACTTTTACACCCTAGAGTCGACTCTTCACACTTAGAAACTATTCTTTTTCAAAAACTACTCAGGTGAATCGACTCACAGGGGGTTGAGTCGATTCTCTGGGACTTAAAATCTTAAATTTGGCTACGGATCATGTTTGAGTCAACTTATATGAAAGCTAAGTCGACTCTTAAAACGTGAAAACTCGTTTTCTTCAAAATTATAGGTCCAATGAGTCAACTCATTGCAGGGTGAGTCGATTCACTGCAGCAGAATAAGTTATGCATAATTTTAAAACTTTTCTTTAAACTTTGAACACTCAAATCTCTTTACTCACTTAGCCAAATTCAGCCATTTCAAAAATATTCTTTAGACTTTCAAACAAGCTTTGAAAATATACACTTTTCTTTCATTTGTTTAAAACATATATCAAGTTACGGCTCATCGAAGTTCGCCTAAAAGCAGTTTTTGGTCAAAAACCCAAAACATTCATTTTCCAATCCAAAATTTCTCTAAATTCTATTTCATAACTCCCATGATACCTTACATTCATTTCTTTCTTTAAAACATTCATTGTCCAATCTTGGGAAATCAATTAACCATCTCATATATAGGTACTAAGTCTTTTCGTAAAATATTTTCATCAACATCATTATCATTATTCATCAAGAAATTCATTAAGACTTAGCAATCATTCATAATCATTCATCAATTTTCAAACATCATCAATCATCAATCATTTCATCATTCACCCTTTCTAAGGCTTATCTTAAGTCCAACTAGCATAGGTTATCATGCTAGATTACATTTTACATTAACGAATCTTAAAGCGTACTTGGACTCCAAGCTCAACACGTTCATATGCGGTTCATTTGTGTCATTGAGCTCCTAAGTACGCCATCCACATACCCGTTGCCTCTCTGAGCTTCACCAAGCTCCATTTAGCTCTTCTAACCTCTACCTATCATCAATCATCTTCTATAACTATAAAACAACACAAAATCCCCAATTCTCTTTATCTAGGGTTCATAAATTAATTACAATAGAGGAGATGGTTGCATTTACCTTTAACCCGTGATATGGGTGGTGATTCTTGACTCAAATCCAAGTTTGAGCAACCCTATAACATCAAGAATCACAAAAACTTAAACACCCACAAAATTCTAAATTTTCTCAGGTTTAAAGCTGAAGAATAGGGAATGATTTTCGAGTTCTTACCCAGTTTCTTGGTAGGGTTTCTTAGAGGAGGATAAGAGCTTCGCGTAGCCACAAACAATGCGCCTCCGAATCGAAAATTATGAGCCTTTAAAGTTGAGGAGGAAAAGTGTTTGTTTTGTTTTATTTCTTTTCTCCTCTCAGTCTCCTTGCTTCTCATCTCTTCTTCGAAGGAAAGAAGAACAATGAAAGAAAAATAAGCTTCAGCCCTTTTATGTCATTTAATGAGGGGCATTTGTGTACTTTTGCATATTGGTCCAACTTTGGGCCAAAATATTTATAATAGGTGTTCGTGTTCACATCCCAAATATTTTTAAGAGCATTTCTATAATTTTACATTCACTTTACATTTTTCCCGACTGCGTTAAGCCAATACAGTTACTTAATTTAGAGGTTCAGGTTACTGCGCAGACTTTAGCAACCGCATACCCATTTCTACTCAGAAAAACCGTTGAACCCAAATATTTCAGCGAAATTTCTTAATTCTGAGGTTAACATTTTGATTTGATTTTTGGGCTCTAAGAACATTAGTTCATCTACTTAAATTAATTAAAAACTTAATTATTTTATTTGACTAATTAAATTTTGGGGTTTTACAACATGAGACATATGACTATCAAATATATTGGTGTAGTGATTTGAGATGTATTTTCTTTAATGTAATTTGTTCTATTGATGTAACTTTGAATCCTCCTAGGGTCCTTGATCGTAATGCCGAAGGGGATTTGAGGAGGTTTCTATCTTCTCCCTATTTAGGTCGAGACTCTTAAACGATCTAAAAAAAAAAATATACCTTCTAATCTCGAGTTATCCTTTATTTAGTAATTTGTGATCCGAATCAACAAACTGCAATGATTTCCAAATTCCTTGCACTTTCTATGGTACTTGATGTAATCTACCTCTAACACCTTATACCCAACTCCACGACGGATGCTGTAATTCTTGACACTCGAAACAACTTCCGCTTACTTTTGAACTCAGTTGCATTGTTTCTGTCGCACAAACTTGACCCACCAACCAAGAATCTACATATGGACCACCACCTTGTTCCATCATGTACAAGTTCAGAGGGAAAAACTGCATGGATTGTTGTAAATCATAGTTGGACGAACCACCACCTACCACTAAAGCACTCCTAGTATCATCGTCACTATCCTTATTCGAATCATATTCTCATATATCCTTTTTAATTTTTAGATCTAGTTCTCTGAGATCTGTAGATGGAAATACCACCTCGAGTATAGTTATCAATGCAACCGCATGTTGGTCAAAAGAGCAGTTTTCTCCTATATCACAATCTTTGTTTGTAAATAAAAAATTGCAAATGATGGAGATGCCACCAACAGTGAAAGGGTACATGCACATGTGCTGAACCTCAGTCAACTCTCCTTAACAGAAAGAAGTCGATTTGAGAGTTTGTCATACCATTCTTATAGATTATAAGGTGTTCATCTATCTTTTTAAAACAAGTATTTGTGATGAGAAGATCAAAAGTTAAATAAAAGTTCGAAATGTTTTTATCCTTGCACTTAAAGCATCCCCCTCCCAAAAAACAAAGAATTCTTCCATATCCAGACGCCTCTTTTCAGCATGACCGTTTAAATCTAACCCCAAGAAAAACTTATCTTCGAAAGTGTAACACCCCAAAACCGATCAACCAAGTCGCAAACATGTTTGATCAACTTCGAAGCGCTACGGACAAACGATAACACATATAGTTACTAAATCCGAACACTTCCCACGTATCCGAACCGTATACAAGTTTAAAACTGTTTTACTTGTATAAAATAGAACCAAGACCATCAGAATTATACACTGTGTACATATAAAAATATTTATACATAATCAAAGGGTTCAACAATATACAATTGAACCTGCGAAGCTTAGGTTCACTACTTAATCCAAACTCTAATTCCTACACACAATCCGACTATCCTAGTTCTCCACAATACACAGCGGAAGACTTGAACTCTTGGAGAAAAACTAGATGTCCGACCTTCTTCATGAATACTTCGCCAACTTTCCAAGCTCGAACCTGTACTTGAAAAGTCTGATAATATACGGAGTGAGAATCCCCAACCCATGGATTCTCAGTACGGATAAAGCGCCAACCCTACAGTACTTATCCTAGTAGCACTACTCGAGGCATTCCTACTTCTCTCTCTTTTAGCCAGATTGGTTAATACACCTAAAGCCTAGCATTACAACTCTACCATATTATTCATCATTCCCTCTCGTATCCTAAGTCATAGTCTTCTACGCCTAGTCACCATATTCCTAATCATCAACAATCATCAAGCAAGCGAACAACACACAAACTTTCATTACAAACAAGCAATCACAAAACAAATAGCAAGTACTTAGGGATGGCAATGGGACAGGTCGGGATGGGTATTCAAGTACCCACACCCAAATCTAAATCTACGGGTATTTAAATTTTAGCCCCATACCCAAATCCACGGGTATATACTGCCACATACCCAAACCCACA
>JASCZI010120934.1:12203-23773 GCA_036250425.1 Stylosanthes scabra | reverse complement strand
AGTTTTTTTTTTTTTTTTTTTTTGTGAATGTTAAGTGCTTGCAATCTTGCATTGCGATGGCATACTCTCGTTGCTTTCATCGCATACAAACAAAAAAGTTTACTTTGGGTTTTGTTTTGTTTTGTCTGTTTGTTGTATTATTGTGTAAGGGGTTTTCGGTGCATGCCAGCGGGTTTAGTTTACGTGCAGACCCGTGACTGCGTTGGGAATTGTAAAAGTTAGATCAATTTTAGACTTTTCTTCTTCTTCTAATTTTATCTTTTATATATACTCAGATTGGAAATTGGAATTTCAATATTACTTATTTCGTTAGAAAAATCACGGACGGCATCTATATTAGGAGTAATAATTCTAACACTAGTAATAGTAAGAAAGCAAGTTGACTACTGCCGAGTGCCGAGGCCTCAAAAAGTGTGGGCCAACATGTCTCCCAATTTTAGTTGCGGTGTTATCTATGATGTGCACTGTATGTAACATGTAAAAACAATACTTAATTAAATTTTTTATTTCCTTTAGGTTTTGTTTGTGCCAAAGTAAGAAACGGAAATGGGGAAAATGGAAAGGAGGGAAGGTAGGAAAAGAAGGTTGAGTAGAAGTTTTTATTTTGCTTTCTAGTGTTAATTTTACAATAAAATTTTTAAAAAAAAAGTATTGCCCATGAAGACTGAAGAACCAGAAGCTAGCAGCTATGAAAGCTCTATCATAATCTCAACAAGAAGAAGAAGGAGTCGAAAGAAACGGAGAAAGAGAAAATAAGAGAGAAAAAATTTAAAAGTAAATGTATTATTATGATTATTGTCTTATGCAACTCTATTTACAAGTATATATAATTATTTTAAATACAAAAATACAAGAAGTGTAGAATAATACGTATACTATCTTTAACACCCCTCAAGATTAGGGTGGTAAAGAACTAAGTTTAAGCTTGACCTTAAATCTAATAAACAAATTATTTGACAAAGGCTTGGTTATAATGTTGCCACTTGATCCTGCTGAGAACTAGGTAAAGTATACTTTTTGTCCCTGAAGTTTGAAAAAAATTTTAATTTTACCTCCAAGTTTTAATTTGATTCAATTTTATTCTTCAAGTTTTCGAAATGCATCAATTTTACCCCTAGTTTAATTCTCCGTTAAAATCATCAAACTGACGTTAGTGAGTGTGGTGAAAAGACAAGAATAACAACATTGTTTGTGGAAAGTCGAAATTACCCTTTTAATTAAACCCCCACACCCATGCCAAAAAGAAAAGTTTCCATCAACACCCATTCTCTCGTCCACTTAGGGTTGACGACGGCAGAAAGGGAATCGACGGCGACCTGAATCAGAGAGGGAAGTGACGACGACGTGTAGCAGAGACGAAATCGACGGCGACTCCAGCGGCGTTCTCCAGCGGCGGCGTTGCTGGACTCTCCATTCTCGGCAAAGCAGTTTTCGGCGCCATTAACGGTAAGGTGTTAAAGTTTAATTCAAAGTTGGTTGCTGTGTTTGTTTGGTTGATGAGTTTTTTGTTTTTTTGTTCCTCTTCCTCTTGTGGTTCCGATTTCTGTCATAGGTATTTAGGGTTTGAATTACTCTGTTAATTTGTGTTGCAAGTTGTTAGCTTTATTGCAAGATATTGGTGTATTTAAGAAGTAGAGCATTGAGGGAGATGGGAACTTGGCAGCGACAGGCCATCATTGGGTTGGACCATTTTGAAGACCAGTGAGGGGCATGTTTCGGACATAAACAGATGGACCAGAAAGTAAACCGATTTTGGAGGGTTGCTTAGTTTACCCCTCAAGATTCTTTTTCCATGCCATGGGAGGTAGAGAAGGTCTTATTGATATTTCAGTGAAGACCTCTCAAATTGGATACGTCCAGAAGCAGCTTGTGAAGGCTATGGAGGATATCATGGTTAAGTATGAGAAACCCATAAACTCTTTGATGCAAGGCTTCGTTGTCTCCTACTACTTCTTTGTGTCATGAGGTTGAATTTTGAGAAGCCATTGATGGTTTAAGGTTTTTAGAGAATAGAGAAGAGAAGAAGAAGATGAAGAAAAAGGGATTTAGGGTTCCCATGATTTTGTATTTTCTTTATTTTTTAATTATAATTATAAAAATAATAAATAAAGAAATAAATGGAAAAAATTATTTACCTACTCAATGACCGTCAATCTAAGCAACGTCATCAACGACAATTTTCTGATTTTAACGGTGAAATGTGTTAAAGGATAAAATTGACACAATTAATAAACTTTAGGGACAAAATTGAATCAAATTGAAACTTAAGGGTAAAATTGAAACTTTTTCCAAACTTCAGGGACAAAAAATATACTTTACCCTGAGAACGAATATGAATTAGATACAATTGCTTTTGATTCACTAAGTCTCGAATAAAACGTAAACCAGACTCAAGGTGTTTGCACCTTCCATGTTTGATTGGATTTGCATATAAGTGCCAACTACTTAAGTTATCACAATAAATGGTGGGTAAGTATACTTGAGGAATTTGTAACTCTTGTAATAAAAGTTGGACAGCGCCACGATTTCTGTTTGGGCAATGGCATTTGCTCTATATTTTGCTTTCTGTGTTTTATCTACTAATTTTATTTTGCTTTTTGCATTCCCACAAAATTAGGTTTGCTCCCAAGAGCACACAGTAACTTGAAATACTCCTCCTATCATCCATATCAGATGTTCAATCTGCATCTGCAAAAGCCATACTTTTATAGTAGTCAGAACAATTGGTAAAATACATGCTCTATTCTGTAGTCCCTTATAAGTATTTGAGAATGCGTTTGACAGCTTTCCGATGCTCTAAAGTAGGCTTGTGCATAAATTGAGAACATTTTTTACTGCAAAAGAGATGTCAGGACGAGTTATAGTTAAATATTGTAATGTGCCTGCCACACTTCTATATTTCCTAGGATCATTTTTAGAATTAGTATAGTATAGTTTTAAGTTAGGAATCATAGATGTTGAGATTGGTTTAGAATTAACCATGCCCACCTTTTGTAGTAAGTCTTTTGCATATTTAGTTTGTTTCAATATTAGTTTGTTAGGACTGCAGTAGTCAACCTCTAAACCTATAAAATAATTTAGCGGGAAAATTCACTTTTTGATCACAAACGTTATGGTGAAAAATCAATTTAGTCACACTCGTTTTTTTGCCAACAATTTGGTCACAGAAGTCTTAAATAAAATTAAAATGGTCACTTGTAATTTTTTTGGACAAAAATGCCCCTCCGTGTTTTTCCTTCCCGCAAAAGCAAAAATGACTTCACTCGCCCCTCATTCATTTATGCTCTCTCATTCACTCTCTCACAACACGAAAAGAAAAAAACGAAACACTCATGGCAAAGCGACATTCTGGAGGCTGATTCGAGACGAGAAGAGAAGGAAAAAAATCTTTTGCGAAGAGGAGCATCAGTGAAGACGGTTGTCATAGTTCGTTCCCTTTCTTCCTCCATTGCATTCTGTTTCAGGTAGTAGTGCAAAGGAGCAACGGTTACTTTGAGAAAGGTAAGTTTCAAATTTCTACCCATATTTTCTTTATTTCGGTTCATTTGATTTAGGATTGTTTTAGGGTTTTTGATAGCTGCTGTTTTGTTTCATTGGAGTGATTGTAATGATAGGGTTTTCATTGGCATTCTTTGATGTTCATATGTACTACGGGGTTACTTCGGGCATGAGGAGGGCATTGTGAAGTATAAGGATGGTGAGAAAACAGTGGTTGGTGGTCAAGATGCTGATTTTTGGTGCATTTTCGAAGCTGAGGAACAGCTAATGCACCTCGGTGTTGAGAAAAGAAACATTAGTGCAATGTGGTACAAGGATCTCCTGGTGGAGGAGTTTGACATTGGTTTGATCCAGTTTGAGAATGACAGGGATGCTATTGAAATGGTCAGATTAGGTCTATTAAGGGGTTATGTAGAGTTGTATGTTGTTCACTCTGATCGTGAGATTGAAGGTTTCCCGGAGATTGGTTACATAGACGTTGGGGGTGGCGAGGAGGGAGAAGGCAATGCTGGTGGAGAGCAAGGTGATGGCAATGCTGGTGTTATTGAAGGAGGAGTTGGTGTGGGCAATGAGGGGGGATGTTGTTGGAGAAGGGGATGATGTTGCTGGTAATGGGGGGAATGCTGAGGTTGAAGATGGTGTTGACAAAGAAGGGGAAGCTGCTGCTATTGGGGGGATGTTGTGGCTAAAGAGGGTGTTGATGGAGAAGGGAATGCTGCTGCTAATGGAGGTGATGTTGTGGTTGAAGAGGTTGTTGAAACAAAAGGGAAGGGTGTTGCTAAAGAAGCAGATGGTGCTGATGTGGCTGGTGTATGTGTAGAAGGGGTTAATGATGAAGAAGGTGGTGATGTTGGTAAAGATGGGGATGATATTCCTAATGGGGAGGAGGCAATGGGTGATGTTAGTGAAGGAGACGGTGAGGATGAGGAGTACGCACCTTCAGACGAGTGTAGTGATAAGGTCGACGACATTCATTTTACAGATAGAGATGATGAAGATAACTTAGATGATGATTGGTTTAGGGAAGGGGGCAGGGTTAATAATGAGAATGATAATGGCAAGGGAAAAAATGTTGTGAGTGAATATTTCTTTTGTGATGAGGCTGAGGACAGCGATGATTTAGAAGGTGGGCAGGGACTTGGCGATAAAGATGAGGGAGATATGGAAAGGGCTGCTGTGAACATGTTTCCGGAACATAAGTCGGTGAATGACTGGGCCAATTACCCGTGGCGAGTAGGTACTTTGTATGCCAACAGAGACGAATTCAAGGAGATTGTTTCTGCATATGCAGTTCACGCGGCAAAAGGGGTTAAATTTGACTACTGTGACCAAAAGAGGATAATTGCCATTTGTGTTAGTGGTTACCCTTTCTGACTATATGCTGTAAAGATGAATATTGAGGAAACCTGGCAGCTTCGGAGTATGAAGTTGAGGGATACATGCAAGCAAGTGAGGTGGGTTGGAATAATGCACTCCAAATGGCTTGGGAAGGTTTTTAAGAAGAATGTGGAGCTGAATCCTAAGGTAAAGCTGAATGAGTTGGTTGCCAAGGCGGATAGAAATTGGAATTTGACTCTGAGTTCATCAATGGCTTCAAGGACTAGAAAGCGTACATTAGAGGAGATTCAAGGATCATCAGGGAGCAATACAAACGGTTGGGGGACTATGCTGCTGAAATATTGAGGGCAAACCTTGGTTCCTCAGTTCACTTGAAGATCTCCAAGTCCCCAGATTTTGAACAAGATGTGCAGAGCTCCAGCATGCAGCATTGGTGCATATTTCAACGGATTTATGTATGCTTAGAGGCTTGCAAGAGTAGCTGGCGGCATTGCAGACCCTTCATTCACCTTGATGGTTTCTTTCTGAAGACTCCTCAAGGTGGGCAGTTGCTTACAGCAGTGGGTTGGGATCCAAACGACCGAATGCTTCCAATAGCATATGCGGTTGTTGAATATGAAAACAAGGATGTTTGGGTGTGGTTTCTAGAGCACCTTGTGGATGACCTTGGTTTGGAGAGAGTTTCCCTTGCAACCTTCATATCTGACCAACAGAAGGTAATTTTAGTTAAACTTAGTTTTCTATTTTTTGCTTGTTTACAAATGAAGAATATTAAATCTGAATTAAATAATATATGTATTTTGTATAGGGTTCGCTGCCAGCCATTAAGAGTGTTATACCTAGTGCTGGCATGAGGTTTTGTGTGAGGCACTTGTACAACAACTTTCGAAAGAGGTTCCCTGGACTCCACCTAAAAGGAATGATGTGGAAATGTGCAACGGCTAGCCATTGGAAGGATTGGGAGAGGGAAATGGGGGAAATCAAGTTAGTCAATGAGAATGCCTTTAGATATTTAAATGCTATTTCACCAAGGCACTGGTCTAGGTCTAGGTTTACGGGTATTTCAAAGTGTGCTACATTGGTTAACAACATGGCTGAGACCTTTAATGGTGTATTAGTTTTGGCTAGGGAGAAACCAATCCTGACTATACTTGAGGGCATTAGGGTTTATCTGATGAGTAGGTGGGCTGAGAATAGAGACCTTGTTGCTAATTACGAGGGTTTAGTTATGCCTAGAATTAGAAAGAGACTTGAGTGGAGAGCAAAGGGTGCAGGGGGGTGGCGTCCTTTCTGGTCTGCTGCACAAAAATATGAGGTTAGGAAAGACTTGGACAAGTTTGTTGTGGATCATCCCATAGATAGTATCTTGAGTCATGGACTAGCTTATTTTGCATATGCTTGCTGTATTCTTGAGTAATGATTTTTCCTACCTTATAATTGGCTATGTCAGCAAACCAAGGTACTGTCTTGATAAAAAAGAGTTGTTCGTCAGGAAATTCTTCATTAACTTGTGGAATTGACAATGGAGCTTTGATTTGCTCAATCTGGGACAAATGGTCTGCAACTGAATTCTCAGTTCCCTTTTTGTCTCTGATTTCCACATCAAACTCTTGAAGTAGAAGCAACCATCTAATTAACCTTGGTTTTGCATCCTGTTTAGACAACAAATACTTCAAAGCGGCGTGGTCAGTATAAACAATAACCTTTGAGCCTATCAAATATTGTCTAAATAAAACTACAGCAAATAACTCCTTTTCTGTTGTTGTGTAATTCTTTTGAGCATCATTTAAGACCCTGCTAGCATAATATATCACATGTAAAAGCTTGTTCTTTCTTTCTCCTAACACAGCTCCTATTGCAAAATCACTAGCATCACACATTAACTCAAAAGGTAATGATTAATCAGGAGGAGATATAATAGATGCAGTAATTAATTTATCTTTAAGGATTTTAAAGGCATGTAAGCATTCTTCATTAAAATCAAAAGGCACATCAGTTACTAACAAATTACTCAATAATTTGGCAATCTTTGAAAAGTCCTTAATGAACCTTCTATAAAAACCTGCATGTCCTAAAAAACTTCTTACACCTTTAACATTAACAGGGGTGGTAATCTCTCTATTATTTCTATTTTTTCTTTATCAACTTCTATTGCTAGTTCCGAAACTTGGTGACCGAGTACTATTCCTCTTTTTACCATGAAATGACATTTTTCCCAATTTAAAACTAGGTTAGTCTCTTGGCACCTTTTTAGAACTAAAGATAGATTTTGTAAACAATCATCAAATGAATTTCCAAAAACAAAGAAATCATCCATAAATATTTCAATGTATTTTTCTACCATATCAGAGAAAATGAAAAGCATACACCTTTGAAATGTTGCTCGAGCATTGCATAACCCAAATGGCATCCTCCTATAAGCAAAGATACAAAAGGGACAAGTGAAAGCCGTCTTCTCTTGGTCTGATGGATCAACCACTATCTGATTATAACCTGAATAGCCATCCAGGAAACAAAAAAATGCATGTCCTGCCAATCTCTCCAACATTTGATCCATGAAGGGTAAAGGGAAATGGTCTTTTCTAGTTGCATCATTGAGTTTCCTGTAATCAATACATATTCTCCAACCAGTTACTGTTCTTATTGGAATTAATTCATTCTTCTCATTGTGTATTACTGTCATGCCTCCTTTCTTAGGCACAACATGAACATGGCTAACCCATGAGCTATCAGAAATGGGATATATTATGCCATTATCCCATAACTTCATTACTTCTTTTTGCACAACCTCTTTCATAGTAGGATTCAACCTTCTTTGTGGTTGCACAGCAGGTTTACAATCTTCTTCAAGTAAGATTTTGTGCATGCATATAGTTGGACTTATCCCTTCAAATCATTGATTTTTCATCCAAGAGCAGTTTTGTGCTCTCTAAGGACCATCAATAGTTCTTCTTCCTCTTTAGTATCTAAAGAGGAGCTTATGATAACTGGTAGACTTTCTTCTTTCCCTAGAAAAGCATATTTGAGAGTGGAAGGTAGTGGTTTTAGCTCCATTTTCGGATTTTCTTGCAATGTTGCATCTTCTTTTTCCTGCAAAACAGATTTATTGTTAGTCTCTTCAAAAGCATCTAACTTTGCTTCATATTTTGCATTAGACTTCAACAAAGCATCTTCTTGTATTTCTTTGATTAGCATGTCTATGGCATCTATCCTCATGCAATTTTCAGCATCTTCCTCTTTCGGATATTGCATGGCCTTGAAAGCATTAATCACCATCTCCTCATGAACTCTAAGGGTTAATTCCCCTTTTTGTACATTAATTAGAGCTCTTCCAGTTGATTGATGGATTACAATCATCACCCATATCAAGGATGACAAAATCAGCAGGAAGAATGAATTTTCCCACTTTTACTAGCACATTTTCCACCACAACAAAAGGGAACTTGATAGATTTGTCTGTTAATTGCAGAGACATTCTTGTTTCTTTAACCTCTTCAATTTGCGTCATCCTCATTAGGGACAAAGGCATCAAATTAATGCTTGAGCCTAAGTCACATAAAGCTTTTTCAATAGTGATATTCCTCATTGTGCAAGGAATTTGAAAGCTGCTAGGATCCTTCAATTTTGGAGGTAAGTTGCTTTGAATTACTGCACTGCATTCATTTCCCAATTAAATAGTTTCCTCCTCTCTCCAATTTCTTTCTTTGAGATCAAGTCCTTCATGAATTTAGCATAAAGGGGCATTTGTTCCAAAGCTTCAGCAAAGGGAATGTTGATTTAAAGTTTCTTAAAGGTTTCAAGGAACTTAGAAAACTGTTTATCCTTGACTTCCTTCCTCAATTGTTGTGGGAAGGGTATATGATTCTCCTTGTTCTTTACCAAAGTTGGTTGTTGCAAAGATTGATCTTGGGCTTCCTTGGTGGGCTTTGTTGCTTCATTTGTTGATTGCTTGTGCAATTCCCCTGTTTGCTATCTTCAAGTGCTTTCCCACTTCTAAGGGTGATTGCCTTGCATTCCCCTTTAGGATTCACTTGGGTATCACTTGGAAAAGCATTAGGCAATGTTGTAGAGAGTTGTTTAGCAATTTGGCCAACTTGAGTTTCAAGGTTTCTAATAGCAGATTCCTGATTCCTGAAATTTGCTCTTGCCTCTTCAATGAAATTGTTGGTTGTTTGCACAAATCCTGTAGTTGTTAAAGTGAGCTTCTCCAAGGCTGCTTTAAAAAAATTTGGTTGAGGTGGTTTAGATTGAGGTGGTGATGGTAGGTTGGCTTGTTGGGGAAATGGTGTTTGTTGAAATGGTGGCCTTTGAAAAGGAAGATGTTGTTGATGGTTCTGAAAATTTTTATTCCTTTGATTTTGGTTCCCTCTCCAACCAAAGTTAGGGTGGTTCCTCCATCTAGGATTGTAAGTGTTGGCATTAGGATCATGGAAGAGTTGTCTTTGCTGGTTTCCCAAGTAGTTAGCTTGCTCAACTACTTGATCATCTCTAATAAGGCTGCAGTTGTGATTTTCATGGGGACCCCCACAAAGACCACATGTAACTTGGATCTCTGCTTGAGTTCCCAAGGCTGCCACTTCAAGCTTCTCCATCTTCTTGTTCAGGGTAGTTAGTTGTTGAGCCATGGCTTTATTTTGAGCTAGTAGTGCATCCATAGTATCAACTTCCATGACTCCCCTCTTGACTGATCTATCAGAGGTGAACATTTATTGATTATTTGCCACTAGCTCAATTAACTCCATAGCTTCTGCAGGTGTCTTCAGTTGTAAAGAACCACCAGCAGAGGAATCCAATAAAATCCTTGAAGTGCTAGAGAGACTATCAAAGAAAGTTTGGAGCTGTAACCACTCCGGATACATATCAATTGGACAACGCCTAATCATGTCTTTATACCTTTCTCATGCTTCATATAAGGACTCATTATCCTTTTGAGAAAATGATTGAATTTCATGTCTCAACTTTGCTCATTTTTGAGGTGGGAAGAATTTAGACAAGAATTTGCTCACTAAATCATCACAAGTCCTTATGCTTTCTTGAGGTTGTGAGTTGAGCCATTGCTTAGCTTTTTCCCTAAGAGAGAAAGGAAAAAGCCTAAGCTTGATAGCATCAGATGTTACTTCATTGCATTTCAAAGTGTCACATATGTCTAGAAAAGTTTCTATGTGCAAATTAGGATCCTCTTGAGAGTTGCTATAAAATTAATCTTGTTGGACTAGCTAAATGAGAGATGGTTTCAGCTCAAAATTATTGGCTTCTAGTGCTGGCCTAGCAATGCTGCTTCAACAGCTTGCAGTGCTAGGTATAGTGTAGTCTCCTAGAGTTCTCCTTGGTTCATTTTGATCTTCTGCTGCCATGATGTTTTGTCCTACTTCTTCAAACGCTAATTCTTCTTGGTTGTTGACAGATTGTTGTTGCTTTATTTTTGCTTGCTTTTTTAATTTTCTGAGTGTTCTTTCAATTTTTGAATCATATTGGAATGGTTGTTTGTTTTGGTTTCCCTGTATGCAAGTAACTAAAACACACAATAACAACAAACATGGGGACTTCCAACATTACAATGAAGGAATTCCCTGTTAATCTAGAAAAAGAAAAGAAAAGTCTATCTCAAAGAACCAATTAACACAATAATGTTAATCTAAACCTCTCCCCGGCAACGGCGCCAAAAAATCTTGATGCGATGAATTCTTTTAAAACAAGAAATTCATAACAATCCGACAAGTATACCGGATCAAGTAGAATCACAAAAGAGTGGGTATCGTTCCCACGAGGAAAGGTGGATTAATCAATGTTTTCAATTGGTTTCTCTAACTAGATCAAGATGATTAATCAAAGGATTAATTCTAAACTAAAAAAGAAAGCAATAAAGATCCATATAGCAACAAGAAATCATTCAAGAAAAGCAATCTTTGATCAACAATTATTCACTAATCATGCAAAACAATAACAAGAACGGAAGTGATACAAATGTAAGTAGCAAGATCAAGGAATCGGAGATGTTCACAAACTAAACCATAATCCAATTTTTACTTTCTTTTCTTGCAAGTTATTACCAATTCACCATAAATCCTAGTGTAACTAAATCCTAATCTCTTAGTGATCTTGTTTCTTTTTATCCTAATTAATCATCAATTTCTTAACTAATTAAACAAGAAAAGAAATAATAAACATATCTTGATTTAAACCTATAACAATGAACAAGAATCTTGGAAAGAATTAAATGTCACATTGACGGAGGCTCGGGACGGGGCCTTGTCGTTGGTTAAAAAGCCTTATCCCTCGCCTCTGTTAGCGTTTAGAAAGATGGATGTCACAGGGGTGGAACCAAGTTTAAAATACCGAGTACGGGACTCAGGTCGTTCTTCCCTAGGAAGCGGAAATAGGTAGCTTATTTTTTATTCGGGTTGGTTGCAGTTGATTGTTGATTGAGAACAGAGTGCAGTTAAAAGCAGGTTATAAACAGTAATAATAAAAGAGTGCCCGGTGATGCGTTAGATATCGACAAGTGCACCGAATCATTCAAGTAATACCACGGTGAAGTGGGTATCGTTCCCACGAGGAATAAAGGACCAAGCAATACTATCCCTTAATCACACTAAGCAGATTCGAATAATAACCTTGAGAGGATAGTGGTGATCAACACGAAAATAAGAGAAAACAAATAAGAACAGAGTGCAGAAAATATTACTTGAGATTAATATGATGAATGGAGTGTTAAGAGCTTCGGAGATGTTTTT
>JASCZI010120933.1:90215-114042 GCA_036250425.1 Stylosanthes scabra | reverse complement strand
TCTTTCCATAATTCCAACCTCTCATTTAGCTCTTCACGTGACTCTCCCATAAGAATGATATCATCGGCAAAAAGCATGCACCATGGCACGGGCTCTTGAATGTGCTATGTGATTTCCCATACTTTAAAAATATGACTTAGAAAAAAAATAATGATTTTAAGATAGTAACAATATTTTTAGATAAAAATAACACTCTTATAAAATATCAAAATTAAATCCAATAATTTATCACACAATTGTCAAAAGAAAGATAAAGACAATTATAGAATTTTTATCGGAATATCTACTGCTTTAAAAATGTGTAGCATTAAGTTAATTTTTAAAACATATATGTGATATCTATTTAGTTTCTAGATTATAATATTATACATCTGATTTAATAAAATTTTAAACCCAAATTAATCCTTTTGCCAATTATTTATTTATTTATTTTTCTAGTTCAGTTTTATGAACAACTTTTCTAGTTGAAATGAAATATTAATTCGCCTAAGCCAAAAATAAAACAATATTAACACCACTTTGACTCGAGAATGAAATGGTAAAGAATTTCATTTCAGTAAAAGGCTCATTTTTACAGTTTGACAATTTGGTAACCGGAGATTTTCGTGGCCACGTCACTTAACTCCTTAATCACCGTAGGATTAAGATTACAATAGAAGTAGAACCCTAAGATCAATCTCATTAGCCTAATCCAACGGTGATATTTGGGTTTGTGACCACAATTAGTCACACACACATGAATGTTTCCCTTATTATTTTTTTCAAAAAAACTCACCAAGTATTTATCAATTATCAACATCATGTCATCACATACGGAAGAATATTTAATAGGGATTAGGGAGAGTTAGTATCCTCATCAAATTATTATATGCATAATTATATATAAATAGAAGGAAGAAATTGGAATAAGCCAAATATACACCTTGTTTCTTTCTTCTTTTTCTTCAATTTTTTTTTCGAGCCTCCTTTATCTTTAACCTTAAAATATTCATTGTATATGAGTTGTTAGTATAAAAAAAATCAGTTATGTTAGTGTAAAGAATTTAATTATAAATATTATTTTTAAAAACTATTAAAAATATAGAAAAAAAATATTAGAAAAAAATTTAAATTTATAAATTAAGATTCTAAATTATTTATATAAAAAACAGTCTTGAGATAAAAAGTGAATGGTGAATATGGGATACTTTTAGATTTTATTTGATAATGATTTGAAAAAGAATTTATTCATAGTATAAAAAATTCATTAAATATATAATTAGAATTATTAATTTTAATAATTATTTAAGTAATATTACATAAAAATATAATTTGTTTGAAAAATTGATGAGAAGCAAAGGAGAAAAGTCCATAGTCAACAGGATAAGAGGAATAATATTCCTGCTCCTACCCTTCTGTTTACCTTATAAGTTAAGCCTAAAACAAAGTCTAAAATTTCTTTTCTTTCTAATTGAACAGAAAAGCAAATTGAAAATCTTTTGAAAGAACATTCAACAATTAAGTTAAGAAATATAGAAAATTAAAGGACTTAAAAAAAAATAAAAGGTATGAAAAAGGCACACAAAAAATAAAAAAAAATAAATAAAAAAAGTTGAAACAATTACTTGCTATGCACAACACAAAGAGAGGTCACATATACACAAACCTGTTCCTCCTTCTCTCCTTCTCTTTCTCTCTCTCTCTCTCTCCATTCTTACCTTCTTCCTTTCCTCTTTTCACAAACCATTTTCTGAGATTCCCTTCATTGCTGTTTCTCCCTTCCATTGGATTGTATAGATTCCCAGTTACAATACACACATCAATCTCTTCAATTCCACCTGTTCTTTGGTTCTTTTGTTCTTCATTTTATTTGTTTTTATTAAGACTGTGTAAAGACAATTTTTTTTTTTCTGGGTCTATTGGCCACTGCTTTTATACCATTCTGGGTTTGTTGAAGAACAAGATAAAAAACTAGCCTTTCATAGAACTATTATAATTTTCAAAGAATTCCCCTTTTTAATTTTTTATTTATAAATAAATTATTTTTCTCTCCTTTTTATTGGTCTGCTCTTTTTCTTCATATTCCTTTTTTATTCATTTCTGGGAAAAAAAAAAGATTGAGATATGGGCAAGCAAGGACCTTGCTATCACTGTGGAGTTACAAGTGAGTTCTTGTTTCTCCAATATATATGTTTTATTTTCCTGTTTTTTTTTTTTTAAATAATAGTTATTGACCAATTTTTAATGGAGAGTGTTCTGCAGCTACTTGAAAATTTTGAGATATGTTAAAGGAAAAGGAAGAGATAGATGCTAGCCAATCAATATAAACTAATAAAAATTATTTATGTGTGGTCTGAGTAATATTCTGGATTTATCCTGATTGAAAAGTCCAATTAGTGTTGTTGCCAAGAGCATTTGGGAATTGAAAGTTTGTGAAAAACTTCATTGATTTTTACACTTTCATGAGTTTCCTCATTCCTTGTTGATTTTTGTTTCCATTTGAGTCTCTTTGAAAGATGAAACAATGTAACTGGTGCTAAATTAAGCTGAGTTCAATCAAAACCAATACTAGATTGGACTTGATGATAGCATGACTGAACACTATTGCTGTTAAGGTGTTTATCAAAATGAGTCAACCCACAGTTCAGGTTTTCCCATTTGCATTTGGGAAACTTGCCCATTGTTAGTCAATTCCTTTCTTCCGAAAGGTTTTCACAATGTTGTGTGCATTTTCCAATATGAAATTGATTTCTTGTTGTATCAGAGGATCTTAGTCTAAGCATTGTTGTTGTCTTCATCCCTAAGACATGTCTCACTTCAATATAATCTTGCAACTTAATCCTTGAAAGTTTCTGTTGCTTTTCTGGTAATGTCAACCTGGTTTCCGAGTGTGGAACTCATCGATACCAGTTTGCTTTCCACATTTCCACTTGAGATTCTGGTTAATATTACACATTTCAGCTCAAATGCAATCACTGTCTTCACTTTGAGTGTAAATGAATGTGTTATCAATTTTGTGTCTGATCACTACCTTCTTGAGGTGCCTTCAATACCTTTGTTTCCTGGTGAAAGATTGTTGATATGAATTATCTAAAACATCTGAAACTAGTTATGGATAAAAGGAAAATAGCCTTGTTTGTTATGCATCATGAATTCAATCATCAAGAAATATGAATATCTAAAAATATATGAATATGCGTCTTTATAGAGTATCGAAAACTAGATAAATGTCTATATCTTTTATAAGGGTGCTCAATGCTTGTAGATAGCTTACAATTGAGCATTGCAACAGGTACACCACTTTGGCGCAATGGGCCACCGGAGAAGCCAGTGCTGTGCAATGCATGTGGATCTCGATGGAGAACAAAGGGGACACTTGCAAATTATACCCCTCTACATGCTCGGGCAGAAGCTGATGATAGTGAGGATCAAAGGGTTTCCAGGGTAAAGATTATATCACCACATAAGAACAAAGAAATGAAATTGCTAAAACGAAAGCAGAATCATGATAGTGTTGTGGTATCTGGTGGCTTTACCCCTGATTACAAGTACAATGAAGGATTTGGAAAGGCTGTAGATGAAGATACAAGCAATCGTTCGAGTTCAGGATCAGCTATCTCTAACACAGAGAGTTGTGCTCAATTTGGTGGCACAGATGCTAGTGATTTGACAGGTTGGAGTTGGACAAATACTGTGCTGATTTCACTGTCTTCATAACTAATTTGGAAGCATTGGCCAATTCTTTGGAATTGTATTAAATTAATAGCCACTGCATATTTATATAAGCACAATGATAAAGTGGATAATGAATTTGGGGAAATGAAAGTGAATCTTGTCTCTAATTCACCTAATGTTTTTCATTGAGAAGTGAAGAGTGAAAATTGCTAGCATTCACCCTATAGGATTGAAGGTTAGCATTCTCTTTGAGGGTTTGCTAACCTTCACCATAATAGCATTCCCCATACATATATATCCACCAAGAAGTTCTATTTATGTCTTTCAACATTGTAACGGGAAGTTCTAAAAATAGATATGGTTAATCTATCTTTTAACTACTGTATAATATTCTTTGACAACACTTTTGTTTAGTTTAGTGAATAATAGTAGAATGTAATATGATACCTCTGATTTTTCTGTCTTGTTTGCCATCAGTTGACATAGGTAAAGAACTTGTAATCTTAAAAAAAAAGTTGTAATGTGTTGCATATCAAAGATGGTAGCTATATGTATTTTATAAAAATGTCATTCTGATATAAATGCTTTGGTTATTTAGGTCCTGCTCAATCCGTGGTCTGGGAAGCCATGGTGCCTTCGAAAAAGAGGACCTGTGTGGGTCGTCCAAAGGCTTCTTCTGTTGAGAAGCTAACGAAAGATTTATGCACTATACTTCATGAACAACAATCTTATTTTTCTGCATCTTCTGAAGAGGAACTTCTTTTTGAAAGTGAAACACCTATGGTCTCTGTTGAGATAGGACATGGAAGTGTTCTTATAAGACATCCTAGTTATATAGCTCGCGAAGAAGTGTCTGAGACTAGCTCTCTTTCAGTTGATAATAAACAATCCTTAATGAGTGATACATATTCATTTTCTGGTCCCTTTCTTATGTATAATGATTCGACTGGTATGAACTTCTCATCCTCTGGAGTCGACAAGGTCGAGAATTCTGCTGACCAAGAAACAAAGGGGGAGCAACTTAAAAGGTATGCATTCTTATGCAAGTTTTCTTTCTTAATCCCTGGTCAATTATACTTTATTTTTGTTAATTAATATAATAAAAGAAAATTACATTCGTGTGTGTACATTATCGATTTTATTCGAGATTGTGACTTGGGGAAGTTGTAGTTGAGACAGACATGCTTAACTTGCTTTAAAGTAGCCACAAACATACCATGTGTTCATTGATATTTCTCTTTCCATAATTTCAGTGACAAATCTCAGCTTGAGAGAGTACAAACATACCTTGGAGATCATAATTCACCACTGTGCTCAATAGATTTAAATGTGAGTGTCATCCTCCTTTGATATTTCTCACTTTTGTATACATTGGTAGGTAGCACCTTGTATCCATGAAATTGTTGAATGATTTACATAATTGCATATTTTTTGTTTCAATAGGATGTAGTAAACTACAAGGAGTTTGTGAGAAACATGACAAATGAAGACCAACAGCTATTACTAAAGTTTCTTCCTATGGTTGATACTGCTAAACTTTCTGATAGGTTAGAATTTCTTTCATTTGTGGTCAATAGTGTTTCTTCAATGTTGCGAGTTATAATTCTTTTTATGATAATAGCAAATATAAATGCAAAATTGCTATAATTGGTGCATGCCAATACAATCAAAGCTATCTATTTCAACACATTGTAGCTATTGATACATAAATATTTCAGTATTTATGTTTTAAAAATGATTGAAATGCTTTACACAGTTTACAATTATCGACATATCACAGCTTGTCATGTATGTGCAGCCTCAAAGTCATGTTCAATAGCTCTCAATTCAAGGAGAACTTGACTTATTTTCAGCAGCTTCTTGGGGAAGGTGTCTTCGACATCTCTTTGTCAGGGGCAAAACCTGAAGACTGCAAAACTTTGAGAAGGCTTGCATTATCCAATCTGTCAAAGTCAAAATGGGTAGAACATTATAGTTATCTTAAGGTTTGTGCCAGTTTATTATCTCAATTTCAATGCTATAAATAAAACTATATATAAACTTACCTGAGATCACATCCTTATATCTTATGGATACAGAGATGTAAAACCACAGCTGCAAAATCCATCAATCAGGGATCAACTGGTAAAGCATCATCTAATTTTGCAAATGTGAAGAGATTGCGTGATGGCCGAAATCATAACTCTCCAGGTTAGCCAATAATTTGACTTCAGTGAAGATAAAAGCACATCATATGCCTAGACTTTGCTAATATTCATTCCCTAAAGAAATAATACGGTGATTTGATAGTTGCGTATACCTTGCACAGACCAGGGATGCGGATGGGGACAATGGAGTAGTAAATTTGGATCCTTTCCATAGATTAGTTCAGTTTTTCATAAATTACGAGTAAAGTAATTTTGATAATGGTTATCGAAATCCCAAGTTAACATGAGAGTTTATTAGTTCCAGTTTTATGATTTAGTATACTATGCTCCCCAAGTTTAGGTAAACTCCCGAGTTTGATAATGTTGATTTTAGTTCCCATTGCTAACGCTTATCCCTGCGAATTTCAGAACTGAAGACCATGATGAGGAGCCCCAAAGGAATGACAATAAAGATTGGCAGTGAGGGCAAAGAAGTTGTAGAAGATGGCAGTTGCTATAGTCCAAAAAGCCTGTTTGCTTTGCCTCCTGATGCTGCCTCCCTCTTGCAAGATTCTTCGAACTTTGTTGAGGAGAGTTCTGATCATGATCTTTTGGTAGAGGTGCCATCTAATAGTTCATTCCCACAGGCAGAACTTCTGCACCCAACATCAAGCTTTGGTGCTCAGGCAAGCACTAGTAGCAGCTCAGTGTACTCACATTTTGTCCATAATTAAGTACTCTTACACCGGTTAACTTTCAGTTCTTGAAGTCTGCACATTTTTGCAGTATCTTAAAACACATGCTGGTTGTGTTTTTTAATTTCCTTGCAACCTCTTTGAGCTTGGATTGCCAACTATGCAAGTTGGTGGTTTTTTTCATTTTTTTTAACCTTTATTTATTTTTCCTTTTGGGTATAGTTAGATTGTAATATAGCTTGAAATTCGGAGTGACAATCTCCAGAGTTTTGTATGCTATTGTAGCTCTGTTTTGTGAATAGTTTTGACATCCATTTTTCCCCTCATAGAAGCTCCGCATACCCCAACTTCTTATAGGCAAATAAAATGAGAACGCAACTTCTTTATAGGAATTCATTCTATTCTTATCTTAGACCAACTAAGTACTAACTCATCCCTTGGCTTATTAAATGCTTCCATTAACATTATAATTAGTAATTTTATAATATAAACAAGTCAATCTTTTAACCCCAACATTCTTTTAATAGCCGATAACCTACTTTTCTTAACTAAGAAAGGTTTTTTAAAGTGTTTCGTCTTGTTTATTGAACAAGTTAAGTCACACCAGATTTTAAACAAGCTATAGCGGTGTATATATAACAGATATGAATTCTTTCAAAAAAAAAAAAAAAAAACAGATATGAAGATAACAAAAAGAATGTTTACAGAGTTGAAGTTTCCAAATAATATAGTTTAAACAAAGTTTCTCTATCAGAGTTCTAGTACAAACCTTGATCGATTTTGGAAACTCAAATTAAAACGCAACACAGAAAAGAACCTGCATGACTAATTAGTCTTCTTACAAACCAAAAGTATACAGTATACACTCAATTTTATAAACATATATCTGCTAAGTTCAGGTAAGATTCATGACATAGTGTGGCATTTGATCAAATAGTTGATTTCACTTACTGGAATAAGACTTTGTTGTTTTCGTCCTCCGGCAACCACCTTGGATGAGGGAAATCGATGCCACCAATCTTCATAACATCCAAAAAACCAGCATTTTCAATATCATCATCATCAGCAGCAGCACCAGCCGCTTCCTTGTTATCAGAGCTCAATTTCTGAACTTCTTGTTCTGCAAGAAACCTCAACACTTCGAAAGCAGTAGAGCTCTTATTTTTCTTCTGAACTTTTTCTTCTCGAGTAAACTCCAATTCACGAACTGAATTCTCCATGCTTTGACCTTCTTCCCCACACATCAATTCATTCTCCTGCATTGGAATTTCATTGGCCCCACACACTTGCAGAGGTTCAATATCAACAACCCCCTTGCAATTCCCATTACTCTGTTGGGTTTCCAGAGATTCAATCCCCAAACAAACCCTAGAAAAATCACTAACTGATTGTGGCTCCAAAATTTTCGATTTTTTAACCTGAAACTCATCAGTATCTTCATCAACACCATCTCGTTTAATTCCCCGCGGGCTCTGAGAGACCAATTTCGTTTTTTCCCTTTGCGTTAGCTGCACCTCCGAAAACCCTAAATCAGAATCCATATCCAAATTGTGGCACCCCGCTCCTTGAGAATCTCCAAAATCGACGAACTCCAGAGAATCGTTGAAAGCATCAAGCTCCTGATTGACCGTGCAGTGATCCGGTGGCTTCTCGCCGGAGCTGGGAACCGACGACTTCTCCGGCGGCGTGTGGAAAACGTCGTCTTGCTCCTGAGTGCTTCCACGGGCGTCAAAGACCCCAGGGCTCTGAGTCTCCGGCAGCGAAGAAATGAAGACGCCGGCAGATTCCGTCTGGAATAGGGCGGAACTCGGCGGCGGCGGCGGCGCCTCGTCGCGGGAGTTACCAGATTCCCCCTTAAAGGTACGCTGTCGCAATAAGTGTTCCTGTGAAGGCGAAATTTCACTAAATCGGAAAAGGAATTGAAACGGATCTTGTTCTTCCATTTTTGCGAGGCCAAAGCTTCAAACTCTCTAACCAGTAATCAAAAAATTCAAACTTGTTTCGTTCATTTCCATATTTGTTCCTTCTTCACTCTTCACTTCTTCATCGTCACTCACACATTCCCGCCAAAACTTCCACAAGAGTTGTGATCTTATTTTCTGGGCTGCAACACGCTTTTTTTTTTAATAAAATTAGGCCCAATACTAATGGTCTTTTATCGCAATAAAAAAGAGCGCCAAAAAATGTTCGCTGTTAAAAAAAAACGGTTATCTCTCGATCGCCAAAAAAAAAAAACGGTTATCTTCCCTATGTGTGACGTTTTCTCTTCTTCGTCTTCGTGTTGTGTAGTGACTGCTTCGCCTTAGTTTTCGTTTTGTAGAGCACAAGCTTCTCTCGACCAAAGGCCGTGAGTGTCACTTTAGTATTTTTGGATCTGAAGATGTCCTTTGAGAGAGTCGACGATCGAAATTTCGGGATCTGATTTTTCCTCGGCTTCTTGGATTTCCTAAGGTACCTTCTTACCTAATTTTCTTTTAACGCTCAGATGCAATTTTAGGTTTTGGTATTTGGTTTGTTCATGGCCTTACGGGCGATGACCTAGTTTGTGTGAAAGTTATGCTGTGATTAATTTATAATAAAAACCAGTGCAAAATAGTGAGACGATTTGCTATTTTTTGTTTAAATGTGAATGCCACAAAGCATGTGCCTTTTGTTTTAAAGAAGCAGAAAAGATTGTGCTGAATTTTGAGTCATGAGCAGGATGGCGGCTGCATCTGTAAGTAATGGTTTTGAGGAGCCGTTGAGGGAAAATGGGGATTGCAAATTTCATGTGCGGCCTGAGTGGAAGCGACGCAAAGTTTCTGCTGTTCGTGATTTCCCTGAGGGATGTGGACCGTTTGCTCCAAGGATTGATGAAGTGTTAAAGGTACATATTTTTCTAGTTTTAGTTCTGCTTAATTTTGCAAGTAGGTTAAGAATGGTGTACATTCTAGGGCTGATACTGTTTTAATTTCCCAGTGTGAGGACAATAGCCAGCATCCTGAGTTACATCCTGAAACTCCTGTCAAAACTACTGATTGCAGTTTGAATAAGGAAAATCCGGTGGTCTCATCTGATCAAGTGGATGTGCCTCCTCTGGTAAATGACGAACCTGCAAAAGTGTTGCTGCCGGATATGGAAGCTTTGGCAGATACAGAGTTGGGAAGAGCTGTGAGGTCGTCTTCTCCAGTTGGTGAGGAGGTTCCATCAGCTCATTCAAAGTCCTTGTCGTCCAATGTTGATATGGCTAGTTCCACTGCTTGGATGGAAAATATGGTAACTAGAAGATATTTTCCTCGAAGGAAAGTTTCAGCTATTAGAGACTTTCCTCCTTTATGTGGACGCAACGCTCCATCTCTCAATATGGATGAGGGTCTAAAGGAAATATCTTTGCTGAATGACAGTAGAGTGGTTGAACAGAAAATCCCTGTAAATGATGACCTGTTGAAAAAAGTAGCTGCTGCTGAAATGAAGGAAGTTGAAAACAATGCTCAAGATGAACTTTCTCGCAAGAGAAAGTTTGCGGACATGGGTTTAGCTGATTCTGAAGGGAATACTACGGAGAAGGTGAATAAGTTGGATGTATATGAACCATCTATTGGGATAAATAATCATCACAAAAACACCAGAGATAAGAAAATCACACTTACTGCAGAGATTGATCATCATCAGGCTGAAATAAATTCTAGTGAAGTGGAAAACGATGAACCTATACCAGTTGAGAAGACATCAAGAATGGAGATTATAGTGCACCCTGAAGTCCAGGCTCTTGAGGCAAAGCCTTTGCGGGCTGTATCAAACAGGAAGGTAGTGCTAGGGTTGATGGCTGTGTCAGAATGCCCTCAGAGGACTAATAATGATCCCTCCAATTTTAAAAGGATTGAAGGTGCAAAGGAAAGCAAAGGAAAGAAAGATGGTGTCTTGGTACGGCTTGGCAGGTCTATGACTGCTACTAGGACAAAAGATGGCACAAATCATTCTGGGTTGAAGCCCCTGAAGAAGAAAAAGAAAAATGTCGCTTCCCATGGCATAGGTCAATTAGAAATTTCGGACAAGGATTCTGTTGATCCTAATGAAAATGTTGTGGGCTCTGAAACTGGTCCTAAATCATGTAGTTTGAATGTCAATGTTCCTCCTCATAAATTGAGTGGTAATGAGAAGAATGACTCAAATGTGACTCGACATAAAGTGAGGGAAACACTACGGCTTTTTCAAGCTGTTTTTAGAAAGATTTTGCAGGAAGTAGAAGCAAAAAATGAGAGGGCAAGGGTCGACTTACAAGCAGCAAAGGTCCTTAAGGAGAAGGGAAAATATGTTAATGAAGGTAAGCAAATCCTTGGACATGTCCCTGGGATTGAAGTTGGTGATGAATTTCAGTATAGGATTGAGCTTAATATAGTTGGCCTTCATCGCCAAACTCAGGGTGGTATAGATTATGTGAAGCACAAGGGTAAGATTCTTGCAACAAGCATTGTTGCATCAGGGGGCTATGCAGATGATTTGGATAATTCAGATGTATTGATATATACAGGGCAAGGTGGTAACGTGATGAACTCTGGTAAAGAACCTGAAGATCAGAAGCTTGAGCGGGGAAATCTTGCTTTGAAGAATAGTAATGACGAACAGAACCCGGTTAGGGTGATACGTGGTGCTGATTCGGCGGATGGAAAGTCCAAGACATATGTTTACGATGGACTGTATCTAGTTGAGTCAGTTTGGCAGGATATGGGGCCACATGGGAAGCTGGTATATAAGTTTCGGTTGCGAAGAATCTCTGGTCAACCAGAGCTTCCTTTGAAGGAATTGAAGAAATCTAAAAAGTTCAAAACAAGAGAAGGTCTGTGTGTTAATGATATTTCTTATGGGAAAGAGCGAATTCCAGTATGTGCTGTGAATGTCATAGATGACGAAAAACCCCCACCTTTTAAATACATAACTAGCATGATTTATCCTGATTGTGATCTCATTCCTGCAGAAGGATGTGGTTGCATTAATGGATGTTCTGAGTTGAAATGTTCTTGTGTAGTGAAGAATGGAGGTGAAATCCCATACAATCACAATGGGGCTATTGTAGAAATAAAGAATCTAGTTTTTGAGTGTGGACCTTCTTGCAAGTGTCCTCCTACTTGCTATAACAGAGTCAGTCAACATGGCATAAAATTTCAACTTGAAATTTTTAAGACCAGTACAAGGGGATGGGGTGTGAGATCCCTAAATTCCATCCCTTCAGGAAGTTTTATCTGTGAATATATGGGAGAGCTTCTTGAAGATAAGGAGGCAGAACAAAGAACTGGTAGTGATGAGTATCTTTTTGATATTGGAAATAACTATACAAACAATCCTCTTCGGGACGGGCTTTCGGCCCTTATGCCTGATTCACAGTCAAGTTCTGGTGGAGTTTTGATGGATGATTGTGGCTTCACCATTGATGCTGCTCAGTATGGTAATGTGGGGAGATTCATCAACCACAGTTGTTCTCCAAATCTGTATGCTCAAAATGTGCTTTATGATCATCATGACAAAAGGATGCCTCATATAATGTTCTTTGCTGCTGAGAACATTCCTCCTCTACAAGAGCTGACTTACGACTACAATTACATGATTGACCAGGTCCGCGACTCCAATGGCAATATAAAACGGAAGGATTGCTACTGCGGTTCTGTTGAATGTACAGGTAGGATGTACTGACAATAGCTACTAGGCTCCCCTAAAAAGGAAACTAAAATGCCCAATCTTTGGTTGTTTTGGTGGTTTAAGATTCCATTAGGTTGAAAGAGTGTCATGATGATAGATCTATCATCTATGTATGTAATAACAATGGATTTTTTTGCATCAACAGTTAAATATATGACAAGGCAAATTCACATAGTTATGTACATAATCTTGTCTGCATGTAACTCTTTTGTCTTGACTCTGAAGCAATTTTTTATATCGGTTCCATTCTTTCTTTGTTTTTATCAATTTTCAGCTAATTTTTTAAGCATTGGCTACTTGTAACTTAGGCATGGGAAGATATTAGAGGAAAAATTTTTTTTTTTCTTTCGGTAATTATTGCTCACCAAGTATCTAATTAGGAAAGTGAGGACAGTCTACAGTTGAGTACATATTTTTTCTTCTTTTTTTCTTTATCATTTGTATAGATATTTGTATTATATAGTATTTGAAATATAATATGCGAAACTGATTCTAGAAATGTTTTTTCTTGTTATAGCCTTGGCTAAGAATGGAGCTCAAAGTAACACTCGTTAGGTTGAATGGCTTGAACCTTGAAGTGCTCTTAATGTTATTAGTCGTGAGGCTCCTAATCAGGTCTTTTTTCTTTTCTTTTCTTGAGGTAAAAGAAAGTTGTTAGGTATGATTATGAACCATATAAGTGACATTGGCTGCAAAATACATTCAAGGAAGAACAGGTAGGTGCTTTTTATAATTCCATTCATCCATATTAGAGGAGAAGTAAATGAATACCCATAATCTTAGTCTAGTGACAAATACAAAGAGTACGAAAACATAGAGAGAACACAAAGGAACATTGATAGAGTGACAATAAATTACTAGTGAGCAAGTAGTACACTTATTTGTTTTCTAACTTTCTATTCAACTTTTCAAAAAAAACTTTCTATTCAAGCTGGATTTGAGTATCATAAAATGCACCAGCCTTCCAATCACCGGTGATAACATTCTTGGACTCTACCCAATACACCCCTGCACTGCCACTCACTTGGAACCTTAACTTTATGTCACCCCTTGGTGGGTTCTCAATATCAAACACTGTCCCAAACGCCCTTCTCATTGCCCTCCACTCTTTGCAATCTTCCTGCTCCATCATTCAATTAAACTTACTTCAATATATGTAACTAATTATTAATCAACAAATTAATAATGCATGTGAGTATTAGTAGTTTAGTACCTGCCAGAACTGAACTGCAGTTATGTCTTGTGTTCCTCCAACATAGAGAGTGACAATGGCGAAGTAGTGTGGGTTGTAGCTGCGCTCATGCACCTTCACTACGATGTTATAGCTTCCGTACCTGCATGGTACCCTCTTGTATTCTACGTCGACAACGCCGTATTTGAAAAGCTCTGCAGATGAATCTTCGTTCTTCCCCAGTCTTGAATAAGCACGTGGACTCATAATGAAGTCAGTTCTGTCTCCCACACCAAAGTCTGTTACCACCACATATGCTCCATAGTCATCACAGCATGCTGGTATTTTGCACCTAACCTGATTCACCATCATTTATATTTGATAAATCAATGATGGAATGGAATAATAAACACAACATAGTTAAACAAATTCAAGTGTTACTTGATAGCATGCACCACAGCCAGATCCATTCCGCCATAACCAAGAGACGCCTGCCACGCTGCCATCGTTTATCAACGTTCCATACTCGCCGTAGCCACAAGCTCCCCCTGAAACATAATCTTGCAAGTTATTGTGTGAAACATAATCTTAATGGAGGAACATGCATTATTACTAAAAGTATTGGTTAGAAGACAATTTGGATTTTCATAACATCAAGATCATGTTATGTTGTGTCAAATATCCTAATTCCTAGTCAGAGAATGATAGTTTCACGTACTTGGGTTGGCAGTGCATTCTGGGCTACCATAATAGGTTGCTCTGGAACAAGTAAATGAGTCTTGAGAGGTACACATTAAAGGTAACAGCATTATTATGACACTAATAACAAGGCCTAATTGGTACTTAAAATTAAGTTCCATTTTCAGATGCAGCACTAATATATATATCTATATGAATTAATCTAAGAGATTGATTCAAGAAACTAAAGCATATGTATGTGTGTATGAACAAGCTAAGAGAAAGCTTTATGGTTTATGACATAAAATGCAATGTGGAGAAGTGATATTTATAGTACAGGGAATTAGGTCTACATTCCGGGTTGGTAGAAAAAATTGTTTTCTTTATTTAATTATATTTTGTTCCACTTGTGACTAAGGAATATGCAAGAGGATTGGAACAATGATGTGTAAATAATTTAGACCCTATGATTGACCCCTCAAGGGCCAGGGTCATCATAACATATTGGAACCAATTTATTATTGGAATGGCATAATGCCTAACTTTGTTCTATTATTATCACAAACAAATTTCAGGGAAGATCCATGTATTTTAATTAAACCAAGAAACTATCTTGCTAGCAGTAGCAGATATATACTTATCAGGGTTTTAAATTGTGATGATCATGGTAATGGATAAGATTGTGGTTGCAATTGTTGTGATTGCATGCTGCAGCTATATGTTACAATCCATTTACAATAATATATAAGTGTAACAAAGTATGATACAAGTGAAAAAAATGTTATAAATGAATCAAAATTTAAGAACAATATCGCTTGTTTATATATATATAGTCTATAGGTCTAGCCGATCCTCCTCAATGTATCTTAGATTTTTAAAACAAAATACTGAAAGAAGTGGTAACCTTTGAACAAGCCAAGCTCCTCAATGGTGAGTTTGGATACATTAAAAGCAATCTCATTGATCACGAGAAGATGATAGTTAAGAAATTGAGATGTAATAATATTAAACATTTGAGTCAAATATATCAAATTATATAACAATGGTAAGCACCATCTTGTGAATTAGTCAAATAAGATGATCTATGCAGATGGTGAAGGATACAAGACAATGCGTAAAAGATAAAGAACACGAGACATTAGAGTTTTAAATATTTTGACGTGCTTATTAGAGATGTTTTTATTTTAATTTTTTCTTTTGCTGTAACTTTAAATCCTCCTTAAATCCTTGATGATAATGTTGAAAAGGATTTGAGGAGGTTTCTATATTCTCCCCAATTGCGTCGAGACTCATAAACTATCTAAAAAATATTTTGTGAATTAGTCACCATCAATGCAACCGGATTAGGATTGGTGCATTATTTGACATACATGAACGCACAAAGATATTTAGCAGCCACGAACCTTTGGTTGTAACGCACTAAGTACCTTCTCCAACTACTACTAGCTCATTACTACTTAACTAGTAAGAACATCAGTTAATTAAGTCTGTAATATAAAATTCAACTTTAATATGTTTGGTTGAAGCAAACATAGAATAGGAAGTTTGATTTTAAACATCAATTTCATGCGTTAAATATAATATTAAGCATATAGCTCATTTATTATTGGGAGGAGCAGAGATTAATTAAATAAATAAAATTACTCGGTCCTTGACAATGAGTTGCCAATACCTGTTGTACCAAGGCAAAAACAATAATATTAATGATGTGATAATTAATGATCTTATATAACCTTCTGCAAATGAAATAAAACAGACAGGTGTTAGTTCGTTATATAGACTACAATAAACAAGAAATCAATCGGTCTTCGTTCTCTACTGGTTGTGTATATGAAAAAGGTAATAAAGTTGAAATGATTCGTATGTCCAAATCAAGCTAAGTAGTGTCACGAATTATATATCATTCAGTTATGAGATAGATAGAGAGAGAGATTGTGGGCATGGTTGCATGGGTGGGCAAGTGTAAGAAACTCATTGTATAGGAGGCATTAGGCATCATGATGGATCAATTGGAACTTGTTGGAAGTAGGTGATTCTTAATCCAAATCGTCCATTTGGTGGCAACTCCTCTGTCCATGAAGCTGTCTAGCTAGGTCATCTTAATTCTCTAGGCAAATGCTTTATTGAATCCTAATTATAATAATCTTTATGGAAAATATAATACACATGCTAAGATAAGAAAACCAGTGATATATATACACACTTCTTCTGCACGCTGTCAAATTATTAATTACATGCTGTTAAGATTATATATCATGATTTAGTATCTTTTGCTTTTTCATCATACATAAAATAATATATACACAAAATATCTCTTACTCATATCTGTAATGCAATGGAAAAAACAATGCAAGGTGTATACTAATTAAGTGCACAAAGTAGAATAAGAATAAGTTGTACGTGTGACGTGTCCCTCTCATATATATGTAATTATTATAACTTTAATTTGATATATAGGGAGGGGCCAAGCCATGAAAAGAACAAGCAATTGCTCTCTATAAAGTATAATCCCTTTCTTTCAAGAACCTACTACTGCTACTACCTATTCATCACTTTACTTCACTGCTTGCTTAAGTAGTGGAATTCAAAATAATGGAAACTGGAGAGATCATGTATGTGGTGGATGCTTAATGAGCATGACGTTCACAAAAAAGTTCAATTACCTTAGCTTGGACCTTTTAATTTCGCCCTCTATTCACTAATAACGAATTATAAGCTAAATAAAACAATCTGGTTGGTTACTCCATACTCATTAGAACTTAGAACACAATTAAACATTTTAATTAGTTATACTTAACATCTTTAACTACACTGACCAATGACCATTGCCCAATAAACCCCAAGATTAGTAAACGTGAAATTATGTCAGAATTAGTGATCCCCAAATTAATTTGAATCATTTTGGTTTCAAATGTATTAATATGGGCATGGGCATCACCGTCAACTTAATTATGCACAAAGTAACTAATAGTCTGATACACTACTCGTCATTAAAAACCAAGTCTACTTGTAGCAAAGAAATATTCTCTTAAGATTTTTAAGATAAAATGTTTAAAATGCGAGTTTTAAGTTTTATCTTTTTTAAAAAATTAAGAAAGTGATAAATAGTGTTATTCAAAAGATTCTTAACTCGACAACCCTTAGTGCTCTTTGAAAAATTATTAAACGTTCATATAATTATAATATACCATGAGTGTGCTATTTGCACATTACAGAGATTAAATTTCATAATATAGAGGTTAATAGGAAGTTAACCAAAAAAAGTAGATGTTGATAAATAATAAGAAAACGAGCAATAATCTGCATCAACGGTAAAATGTAACCAAATTTTCTCATAAAAATATTGTAGGTATTTTTCTCCCTTGGTCAGATTTTACTTCATCTAAGGGTGATATGAATTAATCTATGTGTAGTTGTGTACCATTATACACATCAATACACACTATTTAGCAATATGAAAAAAATATAAATACAGGTCTGTGCTAATGTTTATATTTTTTCATGTTGCTAAATGTTGTGTACTGTGTATAATGGTACATCTAGTATTACTACAATGGTATTATCACATTATCATGATACTAGGTTTTTTTAGTTTTTTGGTCGTGATCGTGAAACTAGTTATCTACTACTTTTTTTTTTTTGGTCATAACTTATTTACTACTTTGTTTTTGGACATAGTTATCTACTTTTTTTATAAAGGTTTTTGGTGTATTTTTTGTACAAAGTTATCTACTATTTTTTCCTGAGAAAATCAACTAGAAAAATATTATTGGGCGTCTGCATATTTTTGGACATGGCCTCTTCATTTTGATGGACCCTAATGCATCATAACTTGGCCCAAGATCACGTAAGAAGCCCAAAGTACGGGCCTAAGTGAACGACGTGAGAGATTAATTATATTGGGTTTTCCCAATGTTACCCATTGGAAACAAAATCGGCCCCAATGTCCTCTCTCTCTCCCTCTAACTCTATCGTCCATAGTTATCAGAACCGACTCGACAATCAAATCGGTCAGGTCATAGAGTCACAGGATTAGAGGTTCAACCGTTGGATCAATTGTTGGCCCATTGACCCGTTTATAATCAAATATATATTAAAATTAGTATAATTTATCACAAACAAGCACGTGGTCTAGTGGTATATGTGCTTTATGAGCTTGTGTCCGGGTTCGATTCTTTAAATGGCGTTGGTCTACTGTGGATGTGCGTAGATTGAAGCGTCGTAGAGTTGCTCGTTCGGTTCGGTTTGTACCGGATTTGATCGGTTTAGCTGAGTTTGACCGGTTCTTACCGGTTTAACTGCAGAAGTGGTCTTTATGCTGGACCGGACTGACTAGGAGTCCGATTTATCAATTTTCTGGTCGAACCGATCGGTCCAGTCCGATTTTGATAACTATGCTATCATCACAGTATCCATAAAAAAGTATACAAAAACATTTTAAATATGAGCAAAATATGAGTGTTGTCCAGTAAAGCAAATAAATAGGCATCAAAATATTAAGTCAAATATTGCCAAACTCATTTATAGCTATCTACTTCTTGAGGGTAAAGCAAATAAATAAATAGGCATCGAATTATTAAGTCAAATATTGCCAGACTCGTTTAAAGTATACCTATCTACTTCCAGTGATTGCAGGTAGCAAATCAAAGTTTTTTTAACCGTAACGTGTAAATTATATCAATGGAGTGTGGCACCAAGAAATTTTTATGACATCAAGTTCTCTTTAGAAAATTTTGAAACAAGAAGATAGGTTCAAACTTTTATTATAGAGCCCCTAAAAATATACACTGTACGTAGCTTTAAATTTGAGAAAAGAAAAATATCTGTGTTGTCCGGTAGAAATGGGAAATAACAAATAAGTCAAAATATTTAATCGAATATTGCCAACCAACCTCATTTATACTAGTGGTTGTAGGTAGCAAACCAACAAGTTTTTATGAGTTCTTGATAATTGTAATTCACTAATTCTTTTAGTTTTTTTTTCTTCTCATTATGATTTTTTTTCTTATTAGTATTTCTTATCATAAAAAAATTAATTAATTTTACAAAATTATTCAAAATTGTTAATAAAATTACTTCCAACAAATTACTTATTTTAGGTCTTTTTTCTTTCAAAATAATCCAATTTTCAATGTCCCTAAAAAATTTAAATAACAAAAAAACACTTAAATAATTTAAAAACATAACAAAACTATTTAAGAAAAAATAGCTTTTAGATTCTTAAAATACTTTATTATGTTTTAAAATATTTTAAAACTATTTTTTTTTCATTTTTCCTAATAAAGAAAAGTTTGGAAAAATAGGATTAGTCTAGTAGTTAGTTCACTAATCTGCTTAAATGAATGTTGGAAATTTGAATTTCGCCTTTTACATAAAGTAATCCATAGTGATAAATTTTTAAATGAAGCTGAGATATGCGTAACATTAGTCATTTGCCTAATGCGCAAGAAATACCATAAAAAAAATTCTTAAAATAAAAAATAATACTAGATATACCGTTACGTGTACACATAAATTTATTCTAAAATAAATATTGGTCACAAATATTGAGGTTCACAATTTGTATTTGTAAGGCTCACCATAGCCACACAAACTCACACTCACACTCACTCACTCACATGTTCTCTTGTGCTTCAATGGCTTCCTTTTCTCCTCCAACACACTTCACAGCCACATTTTCACTTCTCTCTAACCGCCGCAACCCCATCTTCTTCACCACTCCCACACTCACACACACCAACAATTCTTCCTACCTTCTCCTCTCTCCCCTCCTCAACTCTTCACTTCTCACTCAAGCTGTCATCACTGCCGTTGAGCCATCCCCGTCTCCTGAGCACGGCAATGGCTCTGTTACTGCGGTGGCCCCCACCACCCGAACATGCCCGGATGTGAATGCTTTTGAGGACCCAAGATGGGTTGGTGGCACATGGGACCTCACCCAGTTTCAGAACAATGGCACCACTCATTGGGACTCTCTTATTGACGCTGGTAACTTCCATCAATTTCAATTTCTAGTTAGTTGCAATGCATGATGCTAACACTGAAGAATTTGGATCACCACCTGAAATTTCTATCAGCTACTCAAAACTTTCTTTTCCTGGGCTTCCAAATAGAATCTGATATCAATTTTTTGTGTAACATCTTTTTTTTCTGGGTTAAAAAAAAGTGAATCTTTTTTTAATAACATCTGATAGTCTGATACCCCCTTGGAGCAAGATCATATCTAATAATCTAAAACTGTTTTGACATTTGAGAATGATTGACATAGGAATAGGAAAGTTTCCTTGTCATATGTGCATGCCAGAAACTTATCAAGCCTACCAAATTGATAGCAGATGTGGTGTTCAACTGTTCATGTTAATGAATTTTTTCTAATAATTGTTTTCAGAGGCTAGGAGGAGGAAATGGCTTGAGGACAATCCGGAATCATCCAGTAACGATAACCCTGTAGTTTTCGACACCTCCATTATACCCTGGTGGGCATGGATGAAAAGGTTCCATCTCCCAGAAGCTGAGCAACTCAATGGTTAGTACCTCATTTCTATTGGATAAAGAAGTTGTTTAAGCCAACATGATGATAGAAATACTTTGCTTTTCCGAGTATCATGCAGGTCGCGCTGCAATGATAGGATTCTTTATGGCCTATTTGGTTGATAGCTTGACAGGAGTTAGCCTAGTCGACCAAATGAACAACTTCCTTTGCAAGACTCTTTTGTTCGCAGCAGTGGCCGGAGTACTTCTGATCCGAAAGAATGAGGACGTTGAAACTCTTAAGAAGCTGTGGGAAGAGACTACATTCTATGACAAACAATGGCAAGCAACTTGGCAGGATCAGAATTCAGACACCCTCAAATAAGATTAATAATGGATTTGATCCTCTGGCAGTTCCCTTTCTCTCATGTTTTTCTTAATGCAGAGCCGTTCTAATCCGTTTTCTTATTATCATCCTATTGAAGAAGAATGAAGCATGTTTATGTGTTGTGTTTCTTGTAATACAGTGACTCCTTTCTTAGACAAACAAATTCCATTGTGTCTTAGAATTTGAGCAAATCATGCATATCTCATACTAAACCGCAGGGCTATCAGCTCATGCTTCTGGTTCTATGGGAAGATTTACTGCTTCGATTATAAATTTATAATATAAACTTTTACATAAGTAGCACTTTCCCTTCTACAACATGCAAAATTCAGCTAAATCTCTTCTATGTTTTAAAATGTTGATCTAGTAAGGAATAGTGGCAAAAGAGAAAATCTGAGTAAACTATTAATATGTTCTTGGAAACTCGAGATAATAGTTGGCTTACAAGTTGCAACCAGCTAAGTAGTACTTATGGAAAGCATTATGATTATGAGCCATGAGTAAAGCTTGAAGGATCTTGCTCGTTTAAGGAATTGAAGTTATTGATACCAGATGCGGAAGGGGGGTAACGTAAGTAATTTCAAAAGCGAGACAGCACTTAGAGGATTTAAAATTTAAAAAAAAAAAATTGAAAATGAAAACAAATAAAAACATACAAAACAAAGCCACACCCAGGAAGTTGTTAGATTTGAGAGAGAAAGAGTTGCTTTCCCAAGCCCAAACAAGGGTAACAACAGGAATAGAACCATTACCCTTTAACTTGCCAATTGGCGGGGCTGGTCCCTGGTGGTAACATCATTCAGATCGGTATATCACTTGTCCAAAAGGAACTAAGCAAACAATGAATAACACAATAGTAATACAATATTTTAAATTACAATGGAATAACGAAGAGTGAGAAACGACCCATTTTCCACCAATTGGAAAGACCTTACAAACCTCATGATGAAGAATCGTATAATACACGACTTGAATAAAATTGTTGAAAGCTTTGTACAAGTGAAAGATCACAACAAGGTTGGATATTTAGCATCTAGAAATTCTCTGAGAGTCCGAGCAGCTTTATGACCACCCATTAGTTCAGCCAGCTTCTCCAAAGGAAGAAGAGCAAGTTCAGCCAAGCTCTTACATCCATCCATTATGGACCTGTAATTTGAATCTGTAACGCCTGGCAGTCTTCTTAGAAACTCCACAGCTGATGTGTTGTAATTTTCAGCTCTGTGACACAGCAATCAACCAAAAATTCCATAAAATAAACCAGAACATACCAACTCACTAAATACTGACAATAAATACATAGGATGATTTATAAGAGAAGTAAGGAAAGGTGCATGTTTACACCCCGTGCAATGCTACAAATTTATCACTCAACCTGATTTAATGGAAAAACAGCCTAAATAAATATAAGCACCCAAAAATCAGTGTTTGCCATTGAAAATGTCATAAATCAATGATCACTTTCATTATTATGGTAAAAAGGAAGTTACTAATGTTCAGTTACCAGAATTTATAAGTTGGAGACCTATGTTAACTACTTCCCATCAAGCTTTCAAGATTCAAATATAGAAAAAAGCCTTACCTTACGTCATCCTCCACAATTCCTTCTTCAGAGGGCACGCCCACTCTCATAGCCTTTGTTTCATCCGGTTCGTCTTGATTTGCTTTCAGTGCAGCAAATATTTCAGCAGTTGCATGCAAACTTCGAGACCAGATAATTCGTAGGCGTGGAAAGTGTAGAGCAAGCAATGACAACTTTGATATAATGCTATTTGGAGTCACATCATCACCAATATCACTAGCAGACTGCAATTATATCCATGAATAATATAATGTGAGAATTCCACAAAACAAAATGCCTGATCTATTACTCCTTATACATGGTTGATAGCTATGTATTGTATACAAAGAAACCATCAACCGACAATACTTTCTATTGCTAGTCAAGATCTTCCATTCCCAGAAATGAGTCACAGTCAGGATCAAAATATTAATATAAAATTACCAAGCATTCTTAGAAATGGGAATACAAGAAGAAAGCAGTAAAAATGCAGGACAGATAGAGTTATGTACTTATGTTGTGGTCAACAAACCTGGAATGAAAAGCTCTTATCCTGTGAAAACTCAATCAACAGAACAGGTATCCTATAATATCGCACCATTGTCTCAACCTGGTGGTATAGACGACCTGATGTGAAGCTCATAAAAAGATCTTGAATACTTTTCCTCTCCACACAAATTAATGGTGATAGGATGTAGTCACCAACTTCTAGTGTCACTGGAATGATGCGCATCCCCTTCTGATGAAGAACGTTTGGAAGACTGCTCATGAACTCCCGCATGTCCACAATGACCTGAAAGTTTAGATTCCCAACTCATAAGTTTTTGAGACATGGGGCATGGGTCATACATCATACCAAAATAAATAAATAAGTAAAGATCACAAACCTGCATTTCTTTATCAACCTGCTTTCTCCCACCAGCTTTTCTGGTCATTGAGTTTTGAGAAGTACTTAAATCTGACTCAAAAGTAGAATCCGTTCCCAAACCATGTCCACTCTGATTGACAGCATGCAGAACACCCAGACACAAAAGAAAGGTAAACATAGGAATGAAAAAAAGAATAAAATATTTTACAATCAGCCACCAGCTCTATTGAAGGCAACCGAACCAACATGAGAAAAGAAAAAGGAAACAGAGAAAGAACTAAACAAACCTGGTCAACTGGAATCATCATCATAGATTTTTGTCTTATCAAAGATTCAAATGCTCCATTCTCTCTACGTATACTCGCTTCAAACTTCTGAACCTCAGTTGAATCTTCGTAGAATAGAAAATATACTTTCAACTTTTTTGAGGGATTCTCAGCTTTGTAAACTTCAATTTCCCTAACAAACGCCACATCTGGATGGTAAACAATGACTATAGAAGGCTTTAATATGTCCAGTATAGGCTGATCACTTTCTAAGGCATG
>JASCZI010120933.1:70140-90205 GCA_036250425.1 Stylosanthes scabra | reverse complement strand
TGCAGTATCAGGATTTTTATGCTTTACAAGGACCATGCTGTCTACAGATGTCTCAGCTTTATAACTAGTGGAAGCCTCTCTACTACCACTATGTACTTCAGAGACATCATTAACGATTGGACCCTTTTTATTCCCTACTTTTCTCTTACCTTTTCCTCGACCCCGTCCACCAAAATCTGGCAGAGGAGGATCTTCAAAGTCATGATTTTCAGGTAGATCTCTTAGTCCTGATGCTGCTGCAAGAAGTGCATCATGCTCCTGCTTACTAATGCTGCTGGTTTCCGCATTCTGAGCAGGTGCTATGGGAGTAACTCCATCAAGAATCCCAAAACCTTTGGGATCTTTTGGCTTCTTTTTCTTATGCACTATATCACGCAGCTGTACTTTGCTTAGCAAGTACTTTTTCCATTCTTCACTCATGACCTTCTCATAGAAGCGGAAAACAAGTGGTAGATAGGATAACAAAGTCAGCTTCATGAAAACTTACCAAAATGAAGGGCTGGTAGAAATATTGTAACTCAGACTAAACTTGATAATATGACATATCATTGAGAAGAGAGGATAGGCTGGGGCGGACTAACCTGTTTTGGGCTTTTGAAAATGAATTCTTCAATCTGCAGGCATGATCGTTCATCCTTACATGCCAACAATACAATGCCATTATCAGTATCTTTACCTTCAGCCAATAATTCCTCTGTTGACACACCTTGCTTTTGCCTTTCTTCTTCTATTTCCTCAAGAATCTCCTACAATGATAGGATATATCACAATTCAGCACAAAGCTCCGCACTAAGAAAAGTTCATGAAATTCAACTATCCCAAAACAACTTCAGCTTATGCAATTTGAAACGATAAATTAATGTCGGTCTCAGTTATAAAATCATGTAAAAAGGAACATAACCCAAAGACTTTCTAGAATTGGAACTCACTGACTCACACGTAAGACCTTCCATTTTGGTGCTTCTTCCAAGACTTCCTCCAAAACTAAGCCGGCATTTGAACTTGAAGAAGTCCCATCATCCGCTGTAAAAGCAACCACAATAAAAATTTAATCCAAAAAGAAAATGTCAATCTTCGTAAGTTTGAATAGGAAACCTCAATCCCATTCCTCTCTTCCTCTTTTCATGCTATAATGTTTGTTACAGTGGGTACATAATTAAGTGCTATAACAGAGTCAGAGTCCATTCCGGACTGAAGAAACAAACAACACAACACAATAATCTCTTACCTTCTTCACTGTCTTTGTTATCCCCCTTAACTTTTCTCTTTTTGTTCTTAGCACTCTTGCTCGCCTCGCTTACTTTTGTACCGTCCGACCTCACAAGATGATACACTCGTTTCTTTGCATAGTCAAAAATCTTATAGCTTGCCTCTGCAAATAGCCAAACAGATCGAAAACTCTCCGACACTCTCAGTGTATCCAAGTATTTCAGGTAAGTCACTGCATCATACCTACCAAACGGAAGCTACTCAATCAGTCCCTATTACAGGCAACATAATCCTCAGATATTTAAAAAAGAAAAAACAAAACAAAACAAAACAAAACTAAGCTAAACTAAACTAAAGATTTCAATTGCAACATAAATTAAAGATGTTACCAATAGACTGCTTCATCATCATTTATGTAAAGTAACTAAGTACCTAGATAGCATGTCAATCCTCAGTAGTACCCTCTTGTTAAAAATAATCAAAGTATACCATTTTTTCTAATCACAGAAATTAGTAGAAATGCCTCACCGTAAGAACAAATTTTTCTCTTGCTTTTATCCCATTTTTCAAAAGACCATTTTCATTTCCCCTTTGATATTCAAATAATATGTTGTTTACATCTTAGACCTCCACAATTCTATGAATACAGTACATGAAATTAAACGCATAAAAGAAACTGCACCTGACAAGATAATCCAATAACTTCCTCAATGTCTTAAGGTCCGAAACAAGCTGCTTAGTCTTCAGCCCCAGAGTATGCCAAATTGGGTCTAATTGGCGCCTCACGATCTCATCAAACGACTTGAACAACCCGTTCTCCACCGTCAGATCCTCCACGTCGACCTTATTGGTCTTCCTCATCTCCTTCAAGCAAGCATCCATGACCTCCACAATGGCCTTCTGGATACCCACCATGTACCTGGTCATCGGAACCCTAATGTCCACCACCTCCGGCGGGTCCCTTTCAAGCTCCTGCGACACGTAGACCTGAAACCTCGGCCACAGGTGCAGCCTCCGCAGATGCAAGAACTTCATTGTCCGCTCCGCCTTGGCGAACCCGGACACCATGGCGTGCGGCTTATCGGAGAACGCCCGGACGTAACCGGCACGGTTGAGTGAGCGATAAATTCGGACGATAAATGCCTCGGTGGATGTTTCAGTGAGAGAATGCGCATTGAGGATGATGATTCCGGAGATCATGGATGTGGGGATCTTGTTGGTGAGGAGATCGACGATGAGGATCCTGGGAGTGACGAAGAAGACGTTGCCAGAGGAATAGAGAGAGTGGCGGTGGTGGGCGGGGAGGTCGGCGGTGATCTCAGAGGGGATTTGGGTAAATTGAGGGTTTAGGGTTTTGAGATTGAAGATGATTCGGGACCTGAGTGTAGCGGAGGAAGGGGAGAGGATGAGGAGTGTTCCCTCGGAATGGGTGTGGAGGAGGAGGAGGGACGAGACCAGCTTCGAGAGAGAGAGACCGGAGGAGAGAACCACCAATCCGCCATTGGAATCTTCTAGAAGCTCTGTGATGATGTGCTCGTGGAATTGAACCATTTCGATTTTTCCCCCTTTTTTTGGGGGGCGGTGGGGAAAAGGGCGAAGAAGGGTTTTTCGCGCGGAAGTTGGTAACCCGCGAAATTCAACTGAACAGTGATCTCTAACTCTAATCACTAATCTGTAGAGTAATAAATAAACTACAGGGGAAAATATCAGTTAGCTAACATTTTTTAAGTATAAATATTTTTTTTAAGCCTTCCTACCTTTAATGGCTGATATGTTTTTTATTTTTTAGGGCTTATTAGTTATTAATTTATGAATAACGCTAAATGTATATGTATTTAACAATTTATCTCAATAAAATTAACTATTATTTTCTTTGTTGTGTTTAAAATTTTATATGCTTAATACATTAAATTCACTAGGTATGAAAATATATAAATGAATCTTTCCTTGAGCATATTTTTTTTTTGGGCTTTCCTTGCAGCATATTTGAATATCGGCTCCTATCATGGGCTTGCTATTGGTTGAATGAAGTCATGGACACCGCCGCAAGGTTGCTATGGAATTGGACTCCATACCTAATTTCTTTAATTTGGGCTCTTTCAAATACTTCAATCTTGGGCTTTTTTAGCCTCCGATCTACACCAAAAATTAAAGTTACTACACAAGTACACATCTTTAATGACCAAAAAAAAAAGTACACATCATTCATGCGATAGGATTATATTTTAAAAATTAAAAAGTCTTTCTAGCAAATCTGATTCTTGATTCCCAGGATTGTCATATGCAATTCAGCAGTGCTCCCTCAGGGCAAACTTAGTTGTATGGGCTGACATTTGTGGGGTGTATTCTACCCGGGGTAGTTAATCTATTTTTTCTCTTGGCCTAAGGGCCTCATGTGTACAAAATAAATAAAAAAGTCTATTAAAAAATTGATTTTATATTTTAAAAAATGACCTTTATCTGCTCCACCTTATAATGTCTGTGTTCCACGTTGTTTATTACAGTCCGTTGTTATAGGGCAGGACCCCACTCTGGTACTAGGAGTCTAGTAGACTAGTAGGTAGGTTCCACTGTGCCTCTGTAATAGACCTTGTGAATTGAGTGAGGAAATGAGAAATAAGGAAAGACACAGCAGGCTTTTGCATTTCACCTTTATGCACACTAACCATTAAAAATAAAATAAAATGAAATAACAAGAGTTAATTAACTATTAACTAATGTGATTTAAGGACGGGTAAAAAGTTTGGTTAGGGAAAGTAAACGTGTTTTAACGAATTATAACCATATTTTGCCACAAATCTTTTTCTAAGTTGTGGAAATTGTTTTCTATTTTTTCAACTTGCAAAACGTTTTTTTTTTACCTTTTGTTTATTGTTTTACATTTGAAAGAGTGAAAAAGTTAAGTTAATAGAGTTTGGCGTTTCGAACCAGCAAGACTCATATTTTTGTGTAGAAAATTTGTGGTAATTATAGTTAGATAGTTATAATTAATAAATGGCAATAATTTGCCTATTTCATTTTTTTATATTTATTAATTATCATTAAAATAAATACATATGTTATAATTATAAATATTATATACATAAAATTAAATAAAATAATCTTATATTATAGCTACCTACCATTAATTTTTTTTTGTAATACCATGATTTGGCTATATGCATTTCTATTACTACTATTTCTATTTACCATAATTTATACGTTACACATATCATGGATCGGCTAAAAGGAAAGAAATCGTGTACCATTTATGTTGCTTTTATCAAATTGAAGTGAGACACACACAGTAGCCCCTATAATGAGTAATTAATCAGACCTGAGAAACGAGAAAGGAGTGAACAATAAGAAAAATAAATCAAACGGAATTTTCCTTTTTAAGACAAATTACAAGCATGAAAATGAAAATTGGAACAAGTAATCAACAATATTTAAGAAAATCAGTAAATAAGGAAAACCAAAAAAAAAAAGAAGATAAAGTTAACTTAATATTAAAAATTTGAAAAAAATATGATTTTTAAGCTTTTTTTTTTTAATAAAACTATACCGCACGTTAAAAAAATCAGCTATGAAATATCAATTAGAAATATATATTTAACCATAAAAGTAAAACATTAATAACACCACCATTATTAAGAGCCATAAATAATAACGTGATAGCGGGCAGCCTCACACATCAAGAAGAAGAATTAGTAGGCATGTGATAAACGTTGGGAATTTTTATTTTTTACTTTTGGTTAGTGTATTAATTATAATAATAATTGAAAAGGAAAAGCAGAAGAGTAGGACAACTGGTGCCCCTCATCCAAAGCAAAGCAAAAAACACGTGCTGGAATTTGTCTTTGTAGTAAAACAGTCCTGAGCCAATGAATCAAATCAAATCAAGTAAGTGTGATTTGACAATGCAAGTGGACACCCACTGTACTACACACACCAATGAATAAAGCCCTAAAAAAACCCCACATATTCCACGTGCTTTAATTCTCCCACCATACTTTATATATAAAAGAAAAAGAAGTAGCGAAGATAATCTTCATTGGTACCAATCACCCCTCCTTTTATTATTCTCCTCCCAGTTTCAAGAATGAAAGCAACCAACCTCCCTGCTTTGAATTTACTCTCCCAACAACTTTCTCACCGTAATTCTCACCTCACCATGGAAGAATTTCCACCCTTTCTAAACTCCAGGTATGTATGTGTGTATGAATCAATTAATTTCATGTATACTCATTAGTTTGCTTACGCAAGTGTCGGGTTCGAATCTCACCTCAGCAGACAAATCCGGAGCTCAGTTCCGCGACGGATTAGTCCTCGAACTCTATGCTTTTTTATTGGAATTTTTTTGTGATTATATGTGTTTGTTGAATGTTGTGCAGTTTGAAGAAGGTTCCTGTAACGACGAAGAAAGGTTCACAGTTGACGATCTTCTATGGCGGTGAAGTTTTAGTGTTTGATGATATTGAAGCGGAGAAAGCCAAAGAGATAATGTGTTTTGCAAGCAAAGGTTCATCCACGATCTCGAAACCAAACCACCATAACAATAACAACATGAAGAACAACTACGGTTACAAATTGGCTCAGCGTTGTGCTTCATTTCCAAGTAGAAATTCTTGTGTTGTTCCTCCAACTTCTCCGTTCCCTTTTATGATCCCTGCTGCTACCATTCCCAACAATTCGGTTCAGCACATTCAACCACCTTCCAGATCCGTTGTTTCTGGTAATCTTAATTTCTTTTTAGATTTTGATTCTATTTTTGTTACTTCTCGTGGTTTTTGATAGATTTTGGATTCTGATTCATGATTTTCCTTTTATGTTCAGATCTACCACTTGCTAGGAAAGCTTCACTACACCGATTCTTGGAGAAGAGAAAGGATAGGTAAGAAAGATGATTTTTTTCCCCTGTTTCTAATAGCATTTGAGAATTTGGCTCATTAATTAGGGTTTGTAATTTATGCCTAAACTGATTCAGACCTAAATTGGTCTAATTTGCTGAAAAAAAAAAGGGGGATTCTTGAAAGATGTCCTTCAAGAGGGAAATTAGTTCTAGAAAAAGACTAGAGAGCCGACATATTATGACAATATATGTAAAGTTTGGATGATAACTTAATTATTAGCTCTCTAATGGGTTTTCTAACGTTGGTTCCGTAGCATTGTTCATAGTTATTATGTCAAGATCCATGGATTGAAATTGACAGTTTCTATTTTGTTGTGTATTTGCAGAATTGCTGCCAGAGCACCATATCAAACAAGCAGCCCCATTTCATGGCTTGGCATGGTACCTAGATCACCACAAGAGAATTCTGAGACTAGTTCCAGTGTAGTATAATATTACACATTTGATGTACTTACTTTTTCATAGGGTTCACTGCTAAGTGGTTTATTTAGCCTCTAGGGTCCTATGCTAGAGATAGTTTTATATATCTCTTTATATATTCATTTTGGTGTTAACGTTTATGCTTTACAATGATGGTCAATTATTAAAAACAACAGACTATCATTTTGGTGCTGTTACCTCTTCTAACAGCTTAATGAAAGATGTTTACTGATATCAATGTTCTTATGCTCCCAATGTTCTTCCAATTTTACACTTCAAATTCATATATGCAGTCAAACTTACTCTGAGAATCATAGCACAAATTCAATTCACATCCAAAAACGTAATATTGATATTAATTAATATAAATAAAAGTGATGAAGTTACATTAAACTATTAATATCCACAGGATGTGAAAGGACTATAAAAAAGTGTGAGCTTTGAGCTTTTCAAACCAAAAAGAATTGCAATCCTTTTATGCAATTGCAACTTTAGCTTCTTTTTTTTTTTTCAATCTTCTCGGCTCTTCTTGATTCTGCCAAGTGACAAGGGAACTGGTCTTTCCAAAACGGTGACATTAATGTTGTTCCAAACATCTGATGCTGTAGGGAGGGTAGCAATTTTCTCAGCAACATGTAAGTCTTCTGGAAGAACAGAACCAAAGACAGTGTATTCATGTTTCCACTCTGCATGGTTAGCTAAGCTGATAAAGAATTCTGGGCCAGAACCAATCCATGCAACTGAGCCCCTTCTTATTGTGGGACAATCTTCAACGGGAAGTTTCTTGAATGCCGTGCCTTGCGCTTCAAGTGTCCCTTGAATCAATGCATAAGGGGGACCAAAAGGAGCCTGTAAATTCGAAATGCATTTACTGTCATTCAGTATATCACCATATGCATAACAGGAACATAAATTTTATGTAATACACAATAACATGATAACGAAACCGGCAGATGATTATTGCAGAATGACATAGATGGAAATATGCTTACATTTTTTATATGGTTTCCTTCTGAATCCCAGGATTCACCTCGGCTCTCTGCACGGTAAAAATTGCAACCGGCACAGTGGCGCAACGCCAACAACTCTAGAATGTAGGCAACTGAGTGTGGAGCACAGTCAGGGAAAAGCTGCATCAAATAAATAATATACTTAGTTGAACATTTTCATAACTCGGGACGATGCAATTTCGAAATACCATCAAATAGAATGGACATAGTGTAAACAGAACAAGGCTGGGTCAAGTTATGTCAGATTATCTGGTATTAAAGCATGCAAGTTTAGTCAATCGATCCTTTCATGAAATTATTTTTAAAAATCTGGGAAAGAAAGACAACATTATAAAGTTTTACAACATAAACTTCATTTTCCCTGTAATCGAAGTTCAGATGTTATTCATAATTACGCAGTTAAGGTTCAACTGATGTGATGATATCAGTATATTAAAGGTCCTGAAGGCATGATCACTTACTTTAATATGAAGAGTTCCAAATTCAGTTTTCAATGCAATAATACCCTGAAAGAAAGATAAATTAGACAGAATAAGTTGTTCAAATCCCAACAGTGTAATACTTAATAGAATTACTGAAAAGACAATCAACAAAGAGAATGACAATTTTAGAAACATAGGTTATCACCTAAGATGATTACAAAATAAATAATAAAAGATACAGGTCATATTATCAGCTTAAAGAATAAAGCATGATTATCAATTCCTTGAAACTTAGGTTATGTATCCGATGGTTTGCCTCTCCCAAAATTCTCCAAGTAATTCATGACCATGTAACATAATGTTTGAAACTACATTTGATGTTTTTTTAATTTTACCATATGGCACACAGATACCAACCAAAATTTCAAGAGTAGACTACAAAGCTTGGCACAAACAATGAAAATCGCGTTCTGGAGATAATCAAGTGCAGAGGCCAAGAAGGGAAATATTGCATCATTTTCTCTAGGTTAAGCATCCATTTCTTAGAAGTTGAACAAGAATTTTAAGTCATGCTAGTTCATTGGGTGACTTCCTAGCAATAACTAACTACCAAGCCAAATTAAGTAACAAACAACACTTCCATAACTAGAGAAACATTGATTATAGAAAATCCAACTTCTCTTACCTCTCCTTTTCCAAAGATGAGACCAGAAGTCCAATTATTTTCTTCCCCTGGAGGGCCAGCATCTTGCTTTTCAGGGGCTAAGCTGTCCTTCTGCTTCTTCAACCAACACTGAAATAATGAACTTTCAAAATTTTAAATTTGAATTTCAGAAGTAAAAAATCAAGAATAATTGAATAATAACCCTCGAGCAAAATTAACTATCGTCCGCATAAATTCACTCCGAAAGAATTTGCAGAAAGCCATAAAAGAAAAAACAGCTTCTTAAAAATGGGTCTCATAAGATTAAACCAGTAAGACCTAGCCTCCGAGATATTAATTATTCCACTTTCACTTTGCTAATCCAAGCCTTAATAGGGCCAAAACCTTGCAGTGCTTCGAGCAGGAAGAATAATGTATCTATTTTTGCATCTAATTATTCTAGCATTCCTACTTACAATCAACAAACTTCTACAACAATATCAGTAGCTAGTCTCACTTTGTGACCTCTTGTTAAAACTACCGAGTCACTCTCAATGTTGAATCTAGAAAGCGAAACTTCTCATTTCGATGTTGAATCTAGAACCACGGTTAGGATGTTCCCATGTGTGATCACTCAAACACTGAAACCATAATCACACATCAGGGTAAAATGCATAAATTTGAATACTACTCCCTCCGTTCCATAAGAATAATCTATCCAAATGTTATACAGGGAAAAATATATGTATGTCTCTGCATAAGAATAATATTATCTAGCTAATCAACTCTGAAAAAGATCCATACAATCCAAATGATGAATTCACAGATGTTGAAAACATTGCTAAGTCAAACCAACACACACAAAACACAAAGTGGAAGGTGCATTGAGAAGGATAAGGATAAGCTCGCTTACCTCACCGAACTTGGATCCACAAGCCTCACGGTTCCCACAGAAAACCCAGGTGTCACAGAGGCATGGTCCATCATTCCCAGTACACATTGATTTGCAAGCGTTGCAGCAATCTTGGGAGCTGTTGAACTTAAAATCAGAACCCCACTTCACTGCAGCACCCCATAGCTCCAAATTCTCAATCCCTCTGCAGCACCCTCCACCACCACCATCTTCTCCGGCCAATGGCAACGACGAGGACTCAAACAATGAGACCGAAGAGTTTTTGGTGAGGAGCGCAGAGAGGAAGAAGTAGACGAAACCGCAGGAAGCAAAGAACACCGAGAGAAGGATCAAACGGTTGTAAAGAATGGAACTTTTTTCATCGTTCTTGCGACCCATTTAGATAATTGAAGAAGAAGAAGAGCCAAATCAAGAAAGAAAAAAAAAAGATGGATTTGATTGAAGTGGAAAATGCAGAGGGCGTTGACCGCCCAAAAAATAAAAAGAGAGAGAGAGAGATTGGGTTGGGAATTGGGATGCCAAGTTGCCAATTTTTCTTTTTAATTATCTTCATGCGATCGCTTCAGTAGCACTGTAGAAGCAGTTCAAGATCGAAGACAGAGAGAGTCACATATATTTTGTCGTTTTCAGTCTCATTAAACTCAACCTTTGACTCTCTTGTAAGAACCTATTTTTTTTCTTTCAAATAAATAAATAAAATAAAATAGTTTCTAAGAAAATCCAGAATATTGAAATAATTTAGCATTTGAGCTCAATTAGGCCTAAGCTCAATCATTTAGAGAGAAAAAAAAAATCAAAATTATTCGTCGGATAGAAAGTTCAATTATTCGAATAATTTTGTCGAGCAAGTTCGCTCAAAAAATTTAATTTTTCTTAAATCAATTATACCAAAATAGAATAAGATCACGGTATTTTTACTAAGGTCAAAGATAATAGTAGTTGGTTATTATATTGACTTATAAAACACAAGCTGTATTTGAAGAGAAATTAATTAAAGGTAATAATAATAGCAATTAATTTACAGAGTCTCCACTAACATCAATTCCCTCTTTAGCTTCAACATCCTCAGAATCCAATTTTGATCCTGGACTCGGTTTTCTTGCCTCTTTTACTATACGCATGATTTCTTCAACACTTTGCCTTGGTTGCTCCTCCTCCTGTTCCTCCTTCTCTCTTTCTTCATTGATTCTTCTATCGGCCTCAATTATCTCTCTAGGCAAGTTCTTCAAGAACCATGCATGCTTCTTTATCTCCGGCATAGTAATCCTCTTTAACAAATAACAACCATCACATATAATTTATTAGTATACAATATACAATAGAATCTAATTTTTTCCACACATGAACTAATTTGATACTTGCCTTGGCTGGATTGGCAACAAAAATTCTAGTGAGAAGATGCCTACACTCTGAAGAAAGACGCACATAATCTGGTATAGAATACTGCACACTCATTATTCTCTGCAAACAAACAAGACCTTACATTTTACAATCACTTTCTGCTGTTAATCATTATGAAAATGTGAAAACTCAAGTGCAGAAGTTAATGTTTATGTTTTACAATCGTTAGACTACTATTTAGTCAAATATGTCAAAACATCTGACGATTCTTAACAACAACTTTATGTGAAGTCGACTACATATGAGTTTTCGCGTTATGAAAAACTTGTAAGTCATGAATTAGACCTGACCCCAATAGTCTTTATGAAATCTCTAGGATCTTCTGGATCTTCAAATGGGTATGCTCCAACTAACATTACATACAGAGTCACCCCACATGACCAAACATCTGCAATCTGCACAATTGCCAAAAGAATAAATTTAGACGTTCATGCATGTGTTTTTCACATCTAATAGGCCTACGCGCCAAGTACAGAAATAATGAAATCTAGTGCAGAAATTTTGAGCGCAGAAATAATGAAGTCTACAATAAAAAATTTAAGTGATATCAATAAATTATATATACACTTGGCTTAGGCTACATTATCTCTTTGGAGAGAATTCAAGCAATTTACAAGAAACTCTGAAATCTGAAATACCTTTCCATCATACTCCTTTTGAGATAAAACCTCTGGAGCAATATATGCTGGTGTTCCAACTGTTGACTTAGGCTGCGAATGCAGCAATGCAGACTGCAGTTTCAAGCATTTGTTAAGTAGAAATTCGCTACAAACAACACTACTAAGAGATTAATTTTGGTGAGATGTCAATGACATTAACCTTGGAGAATCCGAAGTCACAAATCTTAAGTCGAGGTGCCGGATTACCATCCAAGAGAGTGTTTTCCAGTTTCAGATCTCTATGACAAATTTGCTACAACAATAGGTAACATAAAATGAAATAAGAGCTAGCATGCCTAATATGATAAGAATAACTATAAACTATTGCATATTGTACCATTGAATGACAATAGCTAACTCCAGATATCAGTTGCTGGAAGAAAAATCTTGCCTGTAATGTAACATAAGGAAATTTTAGCAGATAGAACAACATTTTTCTTGCAAAATTTGAATACATATATAACTTAATGTATAAAATTTAAGTGTAACCTCATCTTCGCTAAATCGACCAGCAGTGCAAATCCTCTCAAAGAGTTCACCACCAGCAGCATATTCAAGAACAATAGCTAAATGTGTTGGGGTCAGGAACACCTGCAGAAAAATCCACTACATAAAAAAAAAAAGGGAAAGAACTTATAATTTATTGCTAATTGTGCAGAAAAAAGTGTTACCTCTTTGAACCTGATAATGTTAGGGTGCCTTAGAGATCGGTGGTTAATGATCTCCCTTTGAACATTCTCATCAATCTGATACAAGTACAACAAACAGATTAGATAATATGCAAAGACCAAGAAAAGATAGAAGTTGGAGGAAGAGGATTTATTTACCTTTTTACCCCTTTGAATGTATTTAACAGCAACAAGTTCCCCTGTTATCTTGTGTTTGGCCAACTTAGCTACTCCGAAATTTCCAGAACCAAGGTCCTTGATTGGCTCATAGCGTTCCTCCATAATATCCCACTACCCACACACATAACACATTGAAAAAATACAATGAGGCCAACAAACAAATAACACTTGAAATGAAATTAATTAAGAAGAAGAAAATAAGAGGAAGCAAGTACCTAACTACCTCCAAGCTGGTCCTTCAACTTCAATTAATTTTGTCTAAAGTAGAAGTATGAGAATATTAATAGTGAGTTTAGGAAGGTAAGTAATGATGAAAAAGGAAAAGTAAAACGCGGAGAGAGAAGAAGTTGAACAAGTGCATGTATGTGGAATGTAAGGTGTAACTGTGGAAAGTGGGAACACAACCTATGTGAGGTAATGGATCGCTTTCTTTTGTTAGAGAGTTAGAGTTATTAGAGCTATAAAACGTGTGCATCACTCAGTCCCCATAACAGACGAGGTCCAATCATTATAATTGGAGTAAACTGTAAACTACACTTGTATAGTTCCATAACATTTTAGTTACCTCTCCAATCATTTGGTATCTCATTATGTATCTTTAATATTTAATTTAGAAATCCAATATTGTTATTTGTTATTCTCACATTGGATGGTATATTTTTAGAGAAAGTATTAAGTATTCATAATAAATAATTACTTAGTGAATAAAAGTAATAAAATAGTAATTACAAATTACAAATAAATTAAATTTTTTATATTGTTGACATAAAAAATTTAATTTATCCTTATTTATGATTTGATTAATATTGACTAGTTTTTTATTACTAATATTTTTTTTATGAATATTAGATCATCATTACTGTGGAAAATAAAATAATAAAAATAGATGATAATTTCATCAAATTATATAATAGAAGGAGAGTAAATTTATTTTTCTGTTTACAAAAATTAATGATAGGGTAAAGTATTGTTTTTGTTTCTAATATTTGGGGTAAGTCTTAAAAATGTCTCTAATATTTAAAATGTTCTATTTGTGTGTCCCTAACGTTTTAAGATCGTATCAACCTTATCCCACTATCAATTTAATTCTAATAAATTCTAATAATTTTTTCTTTCAAATATAAAATTGATCAACCAACAACTTTTTATAAATAGACAAAAAAAAATAACTTTTTATATGTAACTTTTATCCATGATCACACTTGAACAACTCAAGAATGATAAGGTTCAGATGAAGTTAAAGATTTGGATGAAGTTAAAAAACATTATATGATTTTCTTATTTTGGTATTTGTGTTATATTTTTACGATGAAGGAAATAATAATATGCATCAATGAAGTAAATTTGTCATTTATAACATTTTGATGCTGTGAACTAACATCTACATACATGCATTCATTAGTATTTTTTAGTATTGTTTTTTAGCGGGACAAGATTAATACAATTTCAAAATGTTAGAGACATTTTTTAGACTTACCTCAGACGTTAAGAACGAAAATCATACTTTACCCTTAATGATATTATAACCATTACTTTTTTACTTTTTATATTTAAATTGGTGATACCAGAAAATTGCCCACTTATATTAGAGAAATGCTTGATATCCAATATTATGAAAATAATAGGAAGTTAATATCATTTTTTTTTCTCTTTCTCCTTTTTCCACCCACTATTTTTCTAATTATAATCATCATTAGCTCCTTATTGGTCTCTAACGTTGGTTCCTTAGCATTATTGCTTATATTATTGTACAAAGAGTATTATTCTTCCACTTATGTAATATACAATGTCTTCTAACTATGTTTACGACAATATTAAAAATATTATTACTGTATAATTTTATATTAGACTTTTCTAAAATACAATGTTGCGTGCTAAAATAGAAAACAGTTATTTGATTATCCTTACATTAATATAATAAAACTCACACACGATAAAAGTTATAAAATTTATGATAATTATACTATGTTTTCTGACTTTACATTAATTAAATTCAATTAAATATATGGAGGGAGAAAATTCTAATGAATATATCCTATATGAATTTTTTTTCTCTTTTTTCTTCAACTAATATGAATAATTTTTATTCGATGAAGACCAATTTGATCATTAAACTTAATTAATAAAAATGATTGTACATTTAAAAATTCACATGTTTGTTAAGTTAATACATTACAACCCGAAAAATGATTTTCAAAGTGTATTTAGTTTTGACTTTTGACAATGGTCACTAACTGTTGACTTAAACAATCTAATTAAGGAGAAAGTGGTGTTGAATTTGTTATTTATATTTCCTTTTGTTTCTCTCAAAGTTGTGATGTTCAATTTTTTGGTTGTTTTTTTTTTTTTTATTATTCCACTGTGGATAGTTAGTTGTAATTGGGAAACCCCCAAAGCCAAAGGCGTGTTTTCATTCCAAATCTGAACTGTGGACAACCAATTTTGGGGGTTTTCCAAACATAGTACAACACTAGAATATTCCCAGCTTTGCACTTCTTCTACCTCAGCTTCTTTAACCGAAATAACAAACATCAAGGCAGTAATACCTGTTTCTCTATAAAATACTTTTTTTATAAAAAAAAAGTTTCCTCACCAATTTGTGCTTATGCCACAATTTCCAATTTGTGAGTCTCTTTTTTTCCCCATTCAATAATTATCATTCATGCATGCATGCATGCAATTGTTCACTAGTATTGCCATTAATGTTCTTTCGTGAAACTATGTTAAGCTAATTAAACTACTTTTTTTAATTCTTCTTCCTATAGTTTAATTAATTTGGTTTATATGTTAGGTCAATTATTTTTTTGTCTAGTTTCTACACCCCCTTTTGCATATCTTTGATCAATTAATAGATTAACGATTAATCTTTAAGGTTATGTTATAATTTATGTACATCATTATTAGTTTTACATAAGTTCAAATGGGGTCAATTTTTTTTCTTTCGAATTTGCAGCAATGGCTAATTTAGGGCTAGTTGCATTTCATAACTTGTGTTCTTTTACAAAATTAAGCATGTATGTGTTTGATTTCAATCTTACCTTTTTCACAAGATATAGATTTTGAATTAGGGCACGGGTACCTCCCAATTTGCATGCATTTTCTGGAATGATGAGTTGTACATTTCGGTGATTTGTTTAGAATTTTTTTTTTTTTAAAACAAATATTTGTTTTCATATTAAAAATTTTCTGGATTCATTATTGCAGCAGCAAAAATTCAGATTTGGGTAACTGTGGCATCTTGCTTTGGTGCATTTTCCTTCTTTTACCTACACATAATAATGGGTTGTTTTTGCTCCAAAGTAAGTAAACAAATTGGCGTGGAAGAAGAAGATTCAGTGAAGCTTTCGGAAGAAACAGTTTGTAAGTTTATCAATCATAGCTTAATTTCCATGAACAATAATGCTATTCACTTATTCAGTCACCAAATATTTGTATATATATTTACTCTGTTAATTATTCACGTAATCTTAAATCATATTTTATGTTCATTTGTACTTTTCAGTTAGTGTTAGTGAGATCGAAGCGGTGTTTGAGCTTTTTAAACGTATAAGTGGATCTGTAGTTGATGATGGACTAATAAGCAAGGTAAACCATAATTTAGAAGCTGTCTTCTCTGCTTTAAGTAATTATTAGTTTCATTTATTTTATTTCAATTCAAGTTCTTACTATTAGCTTTTGTTGTGTTGAGATTTAGACATACATATAATGTTGAATTCTTTGCAGGAAGAATTTATATTGGCAATTTTCAATAATAAGGAAAAAGACAATCTGTTTGCAAGTCGGGTATGCATTTAATTAAATATCAGCACCATTATTAATTAATTGTGTATTTTTTAAATATAAAACTAATATAAGAACTTTTGTATACATACAGATCTTTGATCTATTTGATGTAAAGAGGAAAGGAGTTATTGACTTCGGGGATTTTGTTAGAGCACTCAATGTCTTCCACCCACGTACACCTCAACAAATCAAAATAAATTGTAAGTTTATGAATTATAATATTATTAAATTAAATAATTTTTTTTTGTGACAATATAATATTAATCCAGGATTTTCTTGCAGTTTCATTCAGGCTCTACGACTTAGACAAATCGGGTTTCATAGAGCGACATGAGGTAAAAAGATTATCGTGATTATTTTCTAATAATCATAATTAAGCATGTAAAATTAAAGTTTTCATTTTGATTATTATATTTTTGGGTGATTTGTGATGACAGGTAAAGGAAATGATACTTGCACTTCTCGGTGAATCTGAAATGAAGTTATCAGATGAGATGATAGAAATAATTATAAACAAGGTGAGTTATATATATATATATATGCATTATTATTATTATTAGAAAAAAATTAATTTGATGACAGATTTTAATTATTATTTTTTTCTTGAATAGACTTTCTTGGCAGCAGACCCAAACCAAGATGGGAAAATAGACAAGAATGAATGGGAGGCGTTTGTTACAAAAAATCCATCATTGCTGAAAATAATGACACTGCCATACCTAAGTGACATAACAACAGCATTCCCCAGTTTCGTATTTCACTCAAATCTTGAAGACAACGATGTTGTTGCTTGAAGAGACAAAGAACACAATTTTGGTTATGCAATTGTTCGTTAAAGCGGGATTTTATTTTTTATTTTTTATTTTTCAACATTAATTTAATGTATGAGAGGGATGTCAACGTATTAATATAATCATCATTATAGCTAGGTAGCCTTTTTTGTCTCATTGCACTTTTATTCATCAGTAACTAATTTTAACATTAGTCGGGACAAGGGTAACAATGGTAATGTAGGATATGATGGTCTAAATTGTATTTTAATTTTATCTACAAATTTAAATCTTTCAATTCAAATCAAACACAAAATACATATAAAATTCTTGAATTGCATGTTGTATTAGTATATTCTGTAACATGGAATCTAGAAGTAAGACTTTTAGACTTGTTATTGGTGCTCAAATACAACAAATTAAAATTGAAGAAAAAAATAATGAACAAATTTTCTAAATATATACTAGCTCGGATATTTATAATGTTCACTTAGGTTATTATATTGCTTATTCTTTCTTTCATGAAGCTCTTATCATATTCCATCAACGCTTTCGTGAAAAAAAATCGGAGCATTTTGAAATTTTTAATGTGCTCCAAAAGTCAGAATCTTTATATGAAAACTCATACACGATAAAAGTGCATTTATGACAAGTATTCATCCGTCTTTAAATCTGCCATGCACGTCCTTATCTTTTGTCCTGAGGTAGTGGAGATTTGGAATCATTCCTCCATGACAAGTGTGATACCTCGAGAACCACTTCTCTCCCCTTTGGCAGTGGTAGATTGCGCTTGTTGCATCTCAAATCCGATGACCTGAATACCAAAAGATCATGACAAAACTCGTCTATCTTTTTTGGTCATTATGGCTTGATAAAAATTCAATTATCTTCGATGGGAATCGAAAAAAGTCCAGAAGAAGTTCTGTCAGCGCCAGAGAAATCTTTGAGATTATTTTCAAAACTCGTTTCTTTATTATTCTATTTTCTCTTTTATAATATTGTTTCATTTGCTTTGGGTATATCCCCATTTGCTATTTGATTTTTTTTTTTTCATTATGAGACTCATACAAGGTTATATTGGTAATTTCATCAATAAAATCTATATGTTTTGACAAAAAATTAAAATCAAACACAATATTTTGTTTTCCAATATTTTATAATACTATGTACAAATTTAAATCTTTCAATTCAAATCAAACACAAAATATATATAAAATTCTTGAATTGTATGTTGTATTTGTATATTGTGTTTTTTTTTTAAAATACGTCTCTAAAATGAATGTTTCATTCTAAATAAATAACTCGTCGTCTTTTTTGCCTTAGATTGGGCAGAAATGAATACTAATATTGATTAGAATATGTGCTTTGCAACTGCCATGCACCAAAAAAAAAGATGAGATTTTTTTTGGGTTCTCAAGTATCCGATGCCAAAGACAGTCGTTAATTGCTTTGTAAAAAAGTGGATTATTCTCATAAGGGTAAAGTGGTAAACAGCTTGCTATGAGAAAAGATGAAAATTAACTTTTTGTTGGGCCAAGGAGGGAGTTATCTCAATGGGCCAGGCCCAACTCATGGGACATAGAATAAAAAAAAAGAGAAAAGGTTGCAATGACCAAAGTATACAAACGGAAAAAAATACGGATGAGAACTCAGAAGGTATAGTGGGAAAAAAAATGGATTTCTCGGAGAAGGACCTTTTCGGCGAAGATTCCGACAACGAACAAGATGGGACCCACTCAACGTCGCCGTCGTCTTCGTCCTCCTCTTCCTCTTCCTCTTCATCCTCGTCTTCTGCCTCTACCTCCAACGGCACTGAAGGTGAAGGCGGCGGCGGCGCCAACTCGTCCTCTTCCGGCAGCGGAACGGCAAGCAGCGGCGGTGCCGCTGTCGATGACGATGACGAAAACGGTGATGAGGTGGAGCAAAGTAACAAGGCTTCTCACGCTAATGATAACGATCATGATTATGATGAGTATGAAGATAAAGATCTGTTTGGCTCTGATAATGAAGATTACTGTAAAACCCTTGCCAAAAGCCCTTACCCTATTCCCGGTATAATTCTCTCTATTTATTTTTTATTTTACTTTCTTTTGAAGTTTATGTGGCTTAATTGTTCTTCATGTGTTGCTCAACTATTGCTACTATCTTGTTATCCCTTTGATGGGAGAAAAGGAAAATTAGTTTATAAATTATGATTCCAAGTGGAAACTATAGTTATGGCTATTCAAAAATGTTAAGTTGTGTTGGGAGTTGGGAGTGTAACTTCATTTGCTTCAACTAGAAGGCACTTCAGGGTTCTCATCCTAACAAGTTCAGCATCTGAAAAGTTGTAATAATGGATTATAGAAATTGGCATTCTTGAATTGTTTCCTTAATTTGTTTTAATGAAGAATATTGTTTGAATTCTTGTGAGGGATCAGCTGATCTTTGAGTGGAACAATTGGATGTACATATTACGGAGGATTGAGGCAAGCTGGTATATGTGGCACCTCCTTATCGCTGAATACCGGGTTCAATCCCCACCCCTACACAAAGAAAAGGCAGAACTTACTTCCCATGATTTAAAAGGCATAGCTTACTTCCCATTATTTGTAGCTCAATTGCTACCTTCCTTGGTCCTTTTTCTAGGGTAATGTTGGATGTAGTGTTTGATTCCCACAAACTCACCTCTTCCGCTTTCATCTAGCTCCACCAGAGAACGTTCGAATGACTGAATGAGGGGGAAAGATAGCACAACTTACCACTTATGACAGGAAAAGAAAAAATGTAGTTATTTACACTACATATAGAAGTCCTTGGGAATTGCAAATAAGACTAAACTTCTTGAATATCATCAATATTACCTTGAGGCATAAACAGGACTTTTACTGATCTTGCTTTGTTTGGTTTTCTCTGGCAGTATTGCCTGCCATCCGCAACACAAACAATCAGAGTAGAGGGGGTTTTTCTGGCCGGGGTCGTGGTCGCTGGCAGCCTGGGCATCAGAATGATAGAGGCGCTGGACTTCTTCCTCGTCCTGGACCATATCCTCAGCGGCAAAATTTTGGGTATGGAAATAGGTTTTCCAATGGTCGCCATGATGAACGCTTTGTCTCC
>JASCZI010120933.1:37222-59840 GCA_036250425.1 Stylosanthes scabra | reverse complement strand
AGGAACAAAATGAGTTAATTGAATCAGCAGCAGAGATGCTATATGGTCTGATTCATGCCAGGTATATCTTGACAAGCAAAGGAATGGCTTCCATGGTAAGATTTTTCTCTCACTAATTAATACCATTGTATTGCTTTAAATTCCAGAAGATTGGCATTGTTAATGTAGTTGGGATTTTTGCAGCTGGACAAGTACAAGAACTATGATTTTGGTAGATGTCCAAGAGTGTACTGCTCTGGACAGCCCTGCCTTCCTGTTGGTCAATCAGATGTTCCAAGGTCCAGTACCGTGAAAATATACTGCCCAAGGTGTGAAGACATCTATTATCCGCGGTCCAAGTATCAAGGCAGTATCCTTTATACTTATATATTGTTAAATTTTGTGTGTGATTTAATTGATTGCACAAGCATTCTCAGAAATTTAATTTTAATATCGTGCATATCTCACTGCTTGCTTGGTTTTAGAGTCATTCTTTTCCCAAATGTCAAGTAAATTAGTTCATAGGGTCAAATTTTGGTTTGTGGTAATTCATCTCTCAGGCTCTCACAGATATGCATTATCTGTTAATTTCATGTGCAATCTTGAAAAAAAATGCGTTTCAAGCAGTGTTTGTTGTCTACAAAAACGTTTCAACCTTTGTCATGGTTTCTGAAAAGAAATCTATTACTTGGATGCATTGCTAATGTGCACTAACTACCTAGTCCTTAATGGAGATGACAGTAGTATTTAGATAGTGAATGACTTAAAGTTGCCCTGTCTGAATTCATATAATCTAGATCTCCTGAAAAGTGATATCTGTTATCTGGAGAAGTGTTCTATGTCTATCTTAAAACCAGTTTACATTCTTGTTGAGTAAAATTTTGACCTGTAATTTTCTTTCAGCTGTTTGTTGGTTGTCTATCTTGAAAACCAACAAAAAACATACGACAGCAATATTTGTTTTGCCTCCATATTATGTATCTATATTTATATTAATAAATCCTGATGAGTATGAATCTTAGGATGATAGTCTGAATTGTGTTTGCAATATAATTATTTCAGCTTGAATTTTTAACTGTATGGAAAATTTCCTTAAGTCTGTTCTAGACATTGATGGAGCTTATTTTGGAACTACATTTCCTCACCTCTTCCTGATGACTTATGGACAACTGAAGCCACAGAAACCATCGCAGAGCTACGTTCCAAGAGTCTTTGGCTTCAAGCTTCACAAACCATGAACTGAAATTTGAAGCTTCCAATGAAAGTAAGAGCATGCCCACGTCTTATTTATAACTCTTTCTAGTCACCGTGCAACATGCAGCTAATAGTATGCTTTTTCCAAATGAGTACAATCTAGACCCTCTTATTTTCTCTGTTATAGGAGCCTATTGTAAAGAAAGTTGCAGACATGTCATGCAAATGCTTAGTTTCACTTTCAGCTTGGAGTTCAGTTCTATGAGCTTCAAGTTCAATGAACAAAGTGCTTAGGTGCTTAAATGTTCTCTTATTAATTGCTTATCAAAGTTGTATTCTTGCGATTAGTCCCATTTCTTGTTGTTTATCTTCATCCCAGATTACTGATCCCCTGCTATTTTATATTGTTTTATTCGATTTACTCCCTTCTCAATTTAGGCAGCGTTAGAATTTGTTGATTTATCCTTCAATGGAATCACATATCTTAGTCTGGTTTTACACATTTTAATAATTCAATTTATACGTTGTTAAGGCCTTCTACCACTCAAATATCAATAATGATTGTATGAAAATTAATAAGATGTCCCCCCTTGCCTATTAGTCTATATGTGATCTTATTCCTTTCCCCGAGTGCCTTCGTGTGCGCATGCATGAATACTCAATATTTTGACTATTGCCTATTCTGTATTCTCGTTTGTCATTTGGAAATTGGAACCCCTTTTGAGTCATTACAGTATCTAATATGAATTTACTACGAATCTTTTTTGGTACTAAATGGGAATGGCAATATGGCATGGCATCCTACTTAACCAGAATGAATGTATTGTGTTACGCAATAAACTACTTAAAATTGTAATATATTTTTTTAAAAAAATTACTATTCATGGAAAAATTGTGCCAGCTATTAGAGATGAATCCTCTCGATTTGCTGAAACATGGCACTGCTTTCAACGTGCTATCGTACTTAAAACCAATGAATAGAAAGTCCAGCTCTTGCTAATCAACATCCAGTCATCTAACATTCATTGAATTGGATTGACATGCAACGACGAAAGTAGCATAAAAGGAGGGAAATAAAAAACTTTGTAGCACTGCTGCTCCAATAACAAGAAACAGTTCCATTCAATTGGACAAAGTGAAATCTCAATCACATCTAACATGACTCGGTTCAAAAGCTAATAATTTGGTAAAGCTATTTGTCCAAAAAACTTGCATAAACCAAAATGCTTAACTCTCAGTTTGTTCCCTCAACCTTCGGATAGTACTCCGCACAGTTACGGCACTAGCAGTGCTGCCAAAATAGAGAAAATCAAAGTAAGCAAGCAGGTTTAAGAGAAAAAGATAGATATTCGAGTAGAAAGGAAGAAGGAAGATTACTTCAAAGTGTAGGCCTCCTGCTTTCACTTTTCCACAATCCTTGCATCCCCATATTCCTACAGCCTTTCTCTTCACAGCATACTACAACAGCCAACACAGTTAAAGGAATAATTATCAAAACATAAATCACCTAATCTTCTAAGGAGCCCTGGCTGGGTTTCCCTTTACATACCTTGCCACAAAATTCACAGAAGAACTTGCTGTGTTGACTAACCTCCATCTTCTTAATCTGCTTCCGCAGACTGGCACCATATCTGGTACCTGTCACCTCAAAAATTCAATAAATTCCAAATTGCCATCTCCAAAGAAATATTTGAATCCAAGCAACTAAATCCCTTCTCGAAATGCATATACACTTCTAGATTATTCATTTCGAATCCATATTATCTTAAAGAAAAATAAAATCACCAATCGAGAACGCGTGCAGTTTAGGTTTTTAAGTGAAAGCGTGATTATGAAACGTACCATATTTTCCGACGATGCCTGCCTTCTTCGTTCTCTTAGTCTGCAATTAGGGGATGATCATGCAAGTTAATAAGCTTCGGGATCGAAAAGAAAAGCGAAGAGGCATTGTATTCAGCTCACAGTGAACAAAACAGGGAAGAGAGAAGAGAGAAGAGAGAGAGTACCATGTTTTCTGGATCGAAGGCACTGCGTGAAACAAAAAGTGGGGGAGGAGAGCCGCACCTATACGAAAGTGGACTACATAACTTACGCACTGTTATACAAACCCTAAAATTCCTCTTTTTGTTGTAGAATTATTACTTTTTCAGTAGGTGCATATCACAACTCCGTTGTAGTCTAGGTGGTTAGGATACTTGGCTCTCACCCGAGAGACCCAGGTTCAAGTCCAGGCAATGGAATTTCACAAGAAAGTCTTGGAGACAATAGAAAGTTAATGTTATTTTTCTTAACATTCGTTTCCCAGCATTACTCTTATGCATAACATTTTTTTAAAACAAATGCAAGCCAATTTTCAATTTTTCCTCCACTATATTTATTGGCCTCCTACTCTCCTAGTATTTACTATTCTTAGATAGTCTCAATAAATGGGTTTAGCATTATCTCAAAAGCTTCCGGGCAGAATTGCCATATCTTGCAGGATATTCTGGAATTCTATGAGTATCTACACCCTATACCCTGAATCTACAAAGGTTAGTAAACACACCTGGTATTAGAGAGTAGACTTTGGAGGGAATGAAGACGAATGCCTTGGTTTTCCTTTTCCATCCACTATCCAGAGGTCTAAATCCCACACTTTTTGCATGGTTATTAATAAAGTATTAAGTATACTTTTTATAATGCGAAATAAGTGTGCTATCTGCTAGTGCAAGAAAATTGCTAATTAAATCTGTAGTTACTAACAAGAGAACGTTGCTTGTTCCACAATCTTCAAAAACAAGTATATTAAGAACCCTCCTTTTATGGGCATGGAGAAGAATTCTGGAAGAAAGTATGGTGATTGAAAGGTACTAAAATGATCTGTGGAAGATGTTAAATCTATTCTTGATAAGGTCTTTAGCTTTTAATTTCTGCTCTCTCCGGATATTATGTTTAACATTTCAAAGATCCACTCTCATGCGAGTCAGAATCAGTTTAAATGAGCAAAAGTAAGATTAATGTAGAGTCTAACATTGGTTATCAACAGTTGACACTATAAGACACAAGAAGCCATATACAAGAAACTACATCAAGTATTTAGCTATCATTAGATAATAGATAACAAATGGCATAAGGGGCTATATAAGCAGCCATGAGAAACTATGTACCTAAAATAACAGCCATATGAAGCAGTGTATCAAGCAAGATTTAACCAGTCCACCTTTGCTATATCACTAAAAGCCTAGAGAGACTATGTACTGAAAGTGGTTTTGCTGGTATCAAAAAAGGAAGCAAACAAGGGAGGGATAGAAACCAGTCTCAAATTAGATTTGTATTCTTAATAGCAACTTTTTCAATTATGTGTCTAAACTTTTCTTGCTCAATGATCTGCTCCAGAATTTCATCTTCTAATTCAGGAGGTGAAAAAAGCTGATGATTTTGAACCCCACCTTCAGAATGAAAGAACACCAACTCTGACAACTGATCCTTCATAGCTTGATAACTACATTTTTTCTCGTCCTTTGTCCCCTTAGTGATCAAATGGTAAGTGTACACAAGCTTCTCTTGGCCGATCCTATAAGCACGGCTTATAGCTTGCCTCTCAACCGAGGGATTCCACACAACATCAAGTAAAACAACCCTTGAGGCACCTACTAAACAGATACCTTCATAACAAGCCTTGGTTGATGCCAGCATTACCCTTACTTTGCTTCTCGGATGATTGAAAGTTTTCATTAAAGTCAGACGAAGCTTTGCATCTTGTTTTCCATGCATTTGTAATACCTCTCTTCCTTCGGCCCAACTAAAATGTTGCTTAAGCTGGGTCATTAGAAGCTTTAAGGGAGCAATGAATTGGCTAAAAACCAAAACTTTTTCATTGAAAATCACACTGATCCTTATAAGTTCTATTAAAAAGTTTGTTTTGGCACTTGCCTTAGGGTTCAATCTAAGCTTTTGTAACTTCTCCTTGTCTTCGGATAGCAAGCAAAGAGAAGGATGAAACGCTGTTACAGACTCTTCGTATTCTAATTTAAGCACATTATCAATTCTCTTCTGAATCTCTTGAAGCAATTCCTCCTGCAACTGGGTTGGCTTCAACATGACTATCAACTGCCTCAACCCTGGGAGACTCTCTTGCAGTATGGTTCCCTTGTATACATGAACAAAAGGTTGAATCATGTCCCGGATCTCTTTCAAAATCTTGAGTCTTCTACTAGCATCGGTAACTTTTCCATATGAATTGACAAGCTGTCGCCATTTCCCTCCATGTTCATTTCTTGGATTCCATTCAGCAAATTTAGGCCTTGCCAAGCAGAGTGTGTTGTATAGCTCCTTAAAATTATTTTGGAAGGGAGTTCCGGTAAGGATGATGCGTCTCTTTGTTTCAATTTCAGAGACAGATTTCCATACAAAAGATTTCTTATTGCGGGGAGTGTGCCCTTCATCAAGAACTAACAAACTGGGTTGTCCAAGAAGGAACATCCTCAAGTCCTTGTCACGGGAGCCCTTCCGGGTAAGTAGCTCGAACAGTTTGTAGCTAATTCCCAAGATGCTATTGCCAAGCTTCCAGGAATACAACTTAGCAAAACGACAATACCACTTTGCTGTCTGAGTTGAAGCATTACGACCAAACTTATTGATAAGATTAAGAGCTGCTTCATTCTCTTTGCCAGAGTATTCAGAATTGTTCAAATTGTGAAAGGGAATGTCAACATTCCATGTTTTGAACTCCTCTTCCCATGAAAGGAGCATGCCTTTAGGAGCAATAATCATTGGTGAGCATGTTGGATATAACTTCATGTAAGACTGGATAAATACAATAGCAAGACGGGTTTTCCCCGTGCCAGGAGCATGAGATATAACACATCCATTTCCAGTGGTTTCTTCTTTCAGGCTATCAACATTAATTCCACCAGCTAAATTACTCCAAATAAATTCAAAAGCTGCGCGTTGATGAGGATACATAGTCTTCTTCACTCCAGGAATCAAATCCCACACAGTCCCCTTGTGATTACCAATGATATAATCATCACTAGGAGAAGTTCGATAATCAAGCTCGTCCAAGACAGACCGGTCAACATAATCCCCATTATAATATTCTATCCTGTCTGATTTTTCATATGGACTTTCAACCTGCATATGCCAAGGTAACGTATCAACGCACAAATAATTGGTTGAGAATGGCAGGCAACGAGTACAATGACGAAGAAGTTCTATATACTCATTCACTCATACATGGTAAGGTTATCAGTTAACTGCATTAATAACTTTTTTAATAACCAAAGTCATTTGCCATGGCAATTACAATCAATAAAGTGTAAACATATACTCTAATAGTCTATTTAACTGCTATACTATGCAAGGTATATGTAATCCCTAGATCTAAAGAAGATATTTAACATATTCTGAAATGCTCAAATTTATTTCAAGGAAACACTGAGAAATGGTAAGCTTTAACTCAATAATAACAAGCATAGAAATCATTTGCCACCAATCCACAAGCAGGCTCTATTGTAATATAGATACTATATCAAAGAAAAATGACTCACAAAAGGAGGAACCCAATACTGGATCTCCAATGCCACATGCAAGCAATATTTACATATAAGCCCAATTTCCTCATCAAGAACAAGACTGTGTTCCCCTTTTCGGCAGCGAAAAAGAGGAGGTGCGTTAGCATCATCTTCCACCAGAAATTGTTCGTGATCCGAAAAAGTATTATTTTCATCCTGCAGATAAGAAAACATAATTTACCTTCACTAAAATCATATAGCATAGAATGTGATTGCTATAATAGTGGCAACAACCAACCTGAGGAGCAGCAGAAGCAATGTCTTGTTGGATAACATGAAGACCAAGATCCATCTCCGACCAGATCATATCCATTTCTTTCTCAAATTCCGATTTCTCCGCCGGCTGTTCCTTAGCTAAAAAGGTAAAGTTAAAGGGCAAATCTGCACATGAATTTCGCCGCTCAATGCTTGACTTGGTAGACACTTTATCCTTCTCATGAGCAACACAATCCGGAAAAATATCCTCAAATTCCTCACTAAGCCCTGTTAGATTATGATCTTCTTTCTTCCTTGTCAATGCAAAAGGAGATCCCTTTTCCCTATTGGAACCTCTGCATTTGAATTCATTATACTGTCCCTCATCAAGAGGATCAGAGCCGAAGCAACTCTCCATCTCAGCCCAAAGTTCATCAAACATTTCCTCATCAGACTTCTCCGGTGGAGTGTGCTTCTCATTGTTGAGAGGGGACATTGTTGGCACGTCCATGGCTTCCACAATTGTACCTGGTTGTTCTTCTTCCATAGGAGGCTCCAGCAGAGGCATCTCTCCCTTGTCAAGTATCATATCCTTCAACATGCTAGCCAAATCAACACGCTTCCGCTTCAGCTTCTTCCCTGCCAATTTCACTTCAGAATTAGGCACATTGTTCAGATATGCATACCTTTCTCTCCCATTATGATGACCAACAACACAATGCTCTTTGTCATAGCCACCCCTCTCTTCACTGTAGTCATCATCATCATCATCATCATCCTCATCCAAATCAGTTTCCCCTAATTCATAAAGAGACTCATCATCATCATCCTCTTCTTCTGCTTCTTCTTCTTCTTCATCATCATCATCAACATCTTTCTCCCTTTCTTGTTGTTCTTGTTCTTGTTCTTGTTCTTCTTCTTCTTCATCATCACCAAGGCAGATTGGTTGACTAAAAGTCCCCAAATTGAGGTTCTTCTTGCTTCTAGGAAAATGGGAACGTGTCCTGTGAGAAACGCTCTTACCCTCGGGGCTGGGACTCTGATCAATCAAAAAATCAACCCCAAATTTTCTTCTTTTCCATTTTCCAACCTCTTTGCACTCGCCATCGAAGCCATTGTCGTCTTTGTCGTTGTTGCCTTTGCTTCCTTCAGCTCCCACATCACCGCGATCTTCAGAACATTCTTCTCTTTTAACCTGTACATCATCATCACCACCACCATTACAATCAACTCCTTCTTCCCGTAGAACCGGTACATCATCATCACCACCACCATTATAATCGACTCCTTCTTCTCCTAGAAACTGTACATCGTCATCTTCAGCTTCTTCTTCTTCTCCTTTTTCTTCAGAACTGTCTTCAGACACAACCGGACGCGGAGCTTTCGGGGGAGTTTCGCCATAAACGACGACTTCGTCGTCGTCGTCGTCGGAGCTACTGTGGCCGATAACGTCGGCAGGTTCGGTGATGGTGACTCTGGAGCGAGTTCTGAAGGCAACAGGAACATTTTTGGAATGCATGGTTGCAAAAGGGCAAAAAAAAATGTGCTTTTTCACAGAATCGCAGGAACCAAGTACCAGAATTTTGCCCTTTATGCCATGATCAAGCTCAAAGATTGCATTTTTTTCCTCCCCAATAAACAATGGCGTTTCTTTAAAAAGGAAACGGAAAGTGAAGAAGATGAGTGAGGGTGAGGAGAGAGTAGTGAGTAAGTGGGAGTCAGGTGAGAGTCAATGGTCGAATTGAAGACCAAACAAGGTTCTCTTTCTCTTCGACTTCTCCTTCGCCAACAAGGTTTCAATTTTACAGCCTCCTCCTCCAATCAGAATGAAACACCATTTATTAGTGCTTTTAAAATAGAAAAGATTTAAGTTACCAAAAAAAATTACTGTGAAACGATTTTGCCATTAAGTATAATCGGATAATTTTAGAAAATAATAAAACCATTTTATATAATTTTAATTTTGAAATATAATTCTTTTAAAAAAATTATCTTTGTATAATGAATTGAGATATATTTATGTGCGTAATGCTATTTGAACAAGTGATTTTGGCCAACTAAGTGCAACCAAGTGATTTATTTCTATATAAAATATTATTTCGGTGTCAAATAGTATAAAAAAGTGCACCTAAATAAAATTCTATTTGACACTGAAATAGTCTTCTGTTCACCTAATTGCACTTGGTTTGTCAAAATCACTTGTTCACATTAAATTATCCTATCTATTTTATAGGACCAAACATTTTTAGTATATTCTCACGTACACATGTTGTTCTCTGCTCTGCATCGTTCTTCTACTACTATTACCTTGTCGCTAGTGTCGCCGCAATCCTGCCGCCACCAATGTCTTCATCACTGTCGTTATCTTCCTCTTTTTCTTTATCTTCTTCCTCCTCCTCCTTTATTCATCGTCGTGTTACTTCATCTTCAACTTTTTTAATAAAGAATGAATTAATTTTTTTTTAAAAAAATAAATTTTCATATAAAATAGAATTGGACTGAATTTATAGGAAAAAATGGAATGGATTTCCTTAAAAGAAAATACAACAATAACAAAGATTTATTTAAATTGATTCAAGATTGTGAAAGATACAACAAATATACAACAACAACAAATAATATAAAAGAAAAGAAGCCAAGGGGAATAAAAATATAAAATTTAAAATAAAAAGATTTTGTTAATATTATGTAAACCCTCTTACTTAGATTTGTATAATATTAACAAAATCTTTTTAAATAATAATAAGGACCCTCCTACAAAAAAAAATATAAAATTTAAAAAAAATATATTTTTTCTTTTATTTTAAATATGTTTTCCTACTTGAATTTTATATTTTTTCTATATTTATAAAATAATAGTAGCACCGATCCGATAGCTTATATAACATTATTTTGTTATTACTTATTAGATATATCGAGCCTCATCTCAAATTAAAAAAAATAATAATAATAATAGGAGCATCTACAACGTCAATTATTTGCGCGAAAAAAAAAAAAAACACAGCATTTATTTATGTGCTAAGGTTGAATGTTTGGCAAAAATGCATTAAGCATGGATAGAGCATTTTGTGTGTAGATCTTTGCTAGATTTGGAGTGCAACTACATAGCCACTTATGGATATTTGATGATTCAAGACGAGGAATGCTATTAGTTGAAAGGCTTTACCGGAATGCTCCCTCTCTTTATTGTGCTTCCATATGAAAAGATGTGATGCTGGTTTAGGAAGGTTAGGTTATTCTCTCCTCTTTTATTATCTATTATTTTTTTAATTATATTTATAAATTTTTTATTAGTACTCTAATATTGGTTTCGTAACATTACTCTAAATAGATAACGTCCAAATATCCTTTTGATAAGTGTTCATTAAGAAAGTTTAATGAATCATAAAGAGCGGTTTCCGTTGTATAATAGAAATAAATAAGAGCCATTAAAATAGAAAACAAGTCCGACAAAGATGCGGGATCACATTAACAAAACAAAACTCTTGCCACCTATGGGTCCCACTCACCCCTCCTCCCATCCTGGTGGGCCCCCGCCCCTATTCTCTGTTTCTCTTTCTGTTTCTGTCTCTGTTTCCCTTCCTCCATGATTTCCCATGCACACGACACAATCTTCTTCTTCTTCAACAACAACAACAACAACTCCTCGTTAACCCAACCAGGAAGGAGGAGGGGACATCATTCTACTCTGTAACAATCTTACATTGTTTGGTGTTTCCTTCTGTTCACAAAGAAACTCTTAATTTCAACATTACCTAAACCTTCGATCGAGTTTCAATTTCACATCATGGATGACTTGTCAAGGATCAGCGAAGACCTAGCTGAGATCGATGGACAGATCCGCGATGTTTTTCGTGCTTTATCGTAAGAATTATTATTATTATTGTTTTCAAGCTCTCTTAATTCTTCCTAATGAATAATTAATTATTAATTTTAATAGTGTGGTTGATACAGAAATGGATTCCAAAAGCTGGAGAAGATTAAGGAATTCAACAGACAGAGCAGGCAGTTGGAAGAACTTACAGAGAAAATGCGCGATTGTAAGCGGTAATTTCATGCCTTTCTTCTTCGATCCTTCCAATTTAGACACAGCATAAAAGGATCCTTGATTTTCCAAAATTTAAAAAGTTTCTATGATGATGTTGCAGGCTTATAAAAGATTTTGACAAAGAAGCGAAGAATTTGGAGGATAGACTTGACAGAGGAACCAGCAAAATGCTGAGCGATAAGAAGCAGTCAATGGTGAAAAGAATCTTTTCACTCTCGATGCTAAATACCTTAATTATTCATCAAAATCTTACTAACTAGCTTTTGCAAATTCTTGTTCCCTTGTTGCAGATCAAAGAGTTAAATTCATTTGTTGCTTTGAAAAAGAAGTAAGTTATCATGATCAAATACAAGTGCTTAACTTTATTCTGCTTATTTTTATATAGTGTGAGACCAATTGTTTCTTGTTCATGGTTGCAATTCAGATATGCTACAAATATTGAGAATAAGCGAATTGAACTCTTTGAAGGACCTAGTGAAGGTCAAGTAGATGACAATGTCTTCATGGCTTCCTGTAAGCAAACACACCAGGATTTATTTCTCACATTCTTTTTCTTCTTTTTTTTCAACTAGTCCAACTTTGGGGAATGTTTGTTTATTTCTATAGTCATGTTATCAGTTTCCCATTTTAGAGAGTGAAATAATCAGTTTTGAGTTATAAGATGCAACATGAATCACTAAACATGCATCACCACATTCATGTTATTCTTGATTTAAATGGCTTGATTATGTTGCATGTGTTGTTCTTTTACAGCAATGACAAATGAACAACTAATTGATAGAGGACATAAAATGATGGATGAAACAGACCAAGCTATTGAGAGAGGGAAAAAGGTTACTATTTCTTGAAATATTAGAGATTATTGTTCACAAAGTTTCATTGTTGCTACCTACTTATGTGTATTCATTCTATTATTAATAGATTGTTAGTGAGACGATAGATATTGGAACAGAGACTGCAGCAACTCTAAAGTCTCAGGTGTGCGAGATTGCTTAAACTTTAATTAATACTCACATCAAACTATTATATTTACCTACTAAATACTCTAATCTGATTAATAGACAGAACAAATGAGCAGAATCGTTAATGAGTTGGATTCTATTCATTTCTCAATGAAGAGAGCCTCTAAATTGGTCAAACAACTCGGTAGACAGGTCAATTTCTAAAAATTCAATTTCTTTCTTTTTTTTCCTTTCCTTCTGCAATAGTATATGAATCATTCCAAATTGAATAAGCCTTCTATTTTTTTTTTGGAATAGATTGCTACTGACAAGTGTATTATGATGTTACTTTTCCTTATTGTCATTGGAGTGATAGCTATTGTTATTGTAAAGGTAAGAATTTGTTTACGTATTACTCAAATGACCTTCCTTTGTTCTTGAGCTATTTTATTTATTGATTGCCAAAATGCTTAAATTTTTCTTATTGTGATTTTATAAAAATTTCAGATTATCAACCCACACAATCAGGAAATTCGTGACATTCCAGGATTAGCTCCTCCAGTTATGAACAGAAGATTGCTTTGGAATAATCACAGTGGTAATGAATAATTCTGATGTGATGATTCTCTACTTTGAATTTTGATGGTGGAGAGGTTGGATGCAGCTCTTATTATGCAATATTATTTGTTGGCAAAATTTGAGTTTATGAATGGATGCTGCAGTAGCTGCGTTATTATATTTATCTCGTATATCAGGACTACTATACTGTATCCATTTAAAATACGATATAAAATGAGTGCACTAATTGTTTTATTTAAGTGTACAAATAAAATCATAATACCCATCCCATTTGACAAGTTGATATAGATTACTGAACGAAGATAATAAGGTATCTGCAGAGGAACTTGCTCCCCGGAAGATACGAATTGATGTGAGTATGATGCATCCTCTTATTCTGAAATGCAATCTAATATGACTTTTTTAAACTTTCTCAATTTCCGAAATTGAGTGTGAAGGCACACACAAACACTGCAACAATTATGCAATCTGTAATAGTTTAATTAATTTGCCGATAAGTAATGTTTAATTTGATTTAGTTATTTGTATTTCTTAACGTGAACGCAAGCTGAAAACCTGTATATATAAGAAGAACACAGCAGTCAACGTAGTAGAAGTCACAAAAAGGTAAAACTTGATATAACTTCCTAATAAATTGTATTATTATTATTATTATTATTAAATAAAGTCTAACTATGAAAACTTTGGGCAAAAAATTTGAAATTTTAGATTCAAACTAAATTATTGCATTGTCATGTAATAATGTAACAACTTGACGCTGTTGAGTTGATTCCTTCTTTACTTTTCTTTCAAAGGAAAAATAGAAAAAAACAAGAAGAGAAAATTAGTAGTTGGTACTTAGTAGTAGTGTTGGTTACTCAAACAAAATTTATAATGCTTTCTATTTTTTAATGGTTGACGAGAAAACACGTTGAGAATTACTCAAAACAAGTAATTTTACATATTAAGAAACAATTTTCCCCCTTTATGAAAATGTAGTTATTATAATATAAAATCCAAACAATTATCAATGTAAGGGTTGAATACTTTTTCCTGGTCAAGGTAATGAATATTGAAACTTGAATTTTGAAAACGCTAGTTATACCTAATCACGTGCAAGTTTCACCGCAACTAAATAAACATTTTGAAACACATACAAATATATATTTTAATTTTAAAGGTAATACTATTTTAATCAACGCAGCAATCCTAATCTCTCTATACATATGACATGAAATGTTCCTTTCAGCAGATTATTAGTATTATTTTTGTAGATTATCGTGTATATTTTGATCAACATTAGTCCAACATAGTCTTATAAGGAATATATGCACCGACCTAAAACATAAATAATAGGCGACGCTTATGTGATGCTATCACTGACCGATGCAGAATTCAAATGCATACTTAGCTTTATGACCAAACCAAAAAATTATGCAAAGAAAAATTGTGAAACGATTAAAGGCCTCTCAAAGGAAACAGAAATAACAAATAGAGAAAGGGAAAGAAAAGTAAATGACTTAAATATTTTCTCCATTTCTCCATTGTTGGCTATGATGTTGGTTGGTGACTTTTTCTTTTTCAAATTATCTTCTTATTTCTTAAATAAAAGAAATTAAGTTTTAGAAATATATATATATATATATATATATATATATAATAAAATCTTAAATATTAAAAAAAATAAAAATAAATTAGGAGACCCAATAATTAGTGAGTAGAAATTCAAATACACTTATCTCAATTAATTTTATATAAAATTATCACTTTAAAAAAGGTTAGATTATATTTAAATTAATAATACTATTCTTACATTTTTTAATAGACATTAAATTTATATTCATGTAAAAATACAATTAATATGAATTAAATATATATTTTAATAAATAAATTATAAAAAATTATACGTTAAGAATCGTATCGTATTTTATATGAGTGTTAATTTAATATCTACTGAAAAGAATATACACATTCCGACTGGCTAGTACTTAAATTAAACATGTAAAATTATTTTAATATTTTTAATAAGTAAATTAACATGAGGTTCATTTTAACTGAATATTGATTTTTTATTTTATTTTATTTTTTAAGTGTTGTTGTGTTACCTACGACTAGGAGTGATGACAACTGGGTTTCACTTGTGTCTATTCGTATCCATTATTTTACAATATTTATATTTATTTATTTGCGCTGCCAATTGACGCGGGTTCTCATTTCTCATTTTCTCTTCTTCAACTTCCACCCGTTCCCACGCGCCTTCTTCATCTTTATCCATTCTCTTCTTCCTAATTCCATCTTCGCATTCTATTTCTTATTTTTATCATCATTTCATTGCTACCTACAAATTAAACCTCCACTAGCTTAAATTGAATCTATGGTCACAAGATGATGTGTTTATTCTTCAAACGAAAATCCAAATCCGACGCAGAACTCCAAAAACCAACCAAGAAGCCATCGCCATCGCCATCGCCATCGGGAAGGGGTGTGAGGGAACTGTACAAGGAGAAGCAACACAACTTGAGAGTCTTCACTCTCAGGGAGCTCATTGATGCCACCAATGGCTTCAACAGGATGCTCAAGATCGGTGAAGGTGGTTTCGGCAGTGTTTATAGAGGAACCATTACACCTCCTCTACCTCAACATTCTCATCCAATTCTCGTTGCTATCAAGAAGCTCAACACCCGTGGCTTTCAGGGGCATAAAGAATGGCTTGCAGAAGTTCAATTTCTAGGCATCGTTAGCCACCCGAATCTGGTTAAGCTATTGGGCTACTGCTCCGTAGACACCGAGAGAGGGATTCAACGGCTATTGGTCTATGAATTCATGCCAAACAGGAGCCTTGAGGATCATCTCTTCAACCATTCTTTACCTCACTTGCCTTGGAAAACTAGATTGCACATCATGCTTGGTGCTGCTCAAGGTTTGGATTACTTACATCATGGATTGGAGCTTCAGGTACCATCATCTCTTGCATTGCCTTATTCTCTTATCAACATATCCAGATGGTTAATAATAATGATTTTATTTTGTAGGTGATCTACAGAGATTTCAAATCTTCAAATGTGCTCTTGGACAAAAGTTTTCATCCCAAGCTTTCGGATTTTGGTCTTGCTAGGGAGGGCCCAACCGCTGGCCACACTCATGTATCTACTGCAGTAAGTTCGTTGAAAAGTGTTGGTTAAAGTACGATGTTAAACTACAAATTAAAGACTTGAGAGTGATGGTTACAAGTGATGATCAAAATAAATTAAAATTGATGGTTATCTAGCATTTCTGGTGGATTTTTTGGTACATAGCGAATCTGTGGACTAATTTAACATTCTAACAATGTATGCATTGATGTGGTCTTTTGTGATCAGGTAGTTGGGACACAGGGATATGCAGCACCAGAATATGTGGAAACAGGACATCTCAGAGCTAAGAGTGACATATGGAGTTTCGGTGTGGTGCTCTATGAGATTCTCACAGGCAGGAGGGTACTGGAAAGAGATCGTCCAACCGGAGAACAGAAGCTTCTAGAATGGGTCAAGAAGTACCCTGCTGATACTAGCAGGTTCACCACCATAATGGACCCTCGCCTCAGGAACCAATACTCCCTTGTTTCGGCTCGAAAGATCGCCAAGTTGGCTGATAGTTGCTTGAAGAAAAACCCCGACGACAGGCCATCCATGAGTGACATAGTGGAAAGCTTGAAGCAAGCATTGCAGCTTTCAGAAACCTCAAGCAATTCTCAAAACATGGCACCTCAATCTCCCAAACCAAAGTTGGTCCGAAAAGGTTCATAGAGACAGTTCAGGAAATGCCAAATTACTGACCTTTAGTGGCACCAACAACTTGATAATATATATTTGTAATATATTGAGTTCAACCTGAGGGATTTTTAGAGTTATGTGTTATAGTTTGTCAATATTTGATTATTTTCCAACGTTGTTTGGAAATTTGGGATATTGTAGCAGTCCATTTTGATCAGAAGTAGTAAGATGGAAAGTTAAAATCATGTAAAGCAATATGGGGTACATAAACATTTTCATTCTTTTGTTTTATTTTTACCCTTGAATTTTGACTGAAAGTAGTGTTGATAGATTATGCCATTTGAAAATCTATCACCTCCACTACCAAAGATGGCTGAATATTTTTGGGTCTAATTTGACCTCTTCTCAACTTGATGTTTGTCGCATCCTTACCCTCTTACTTTGTGAAGCGTTGGTTGTAGACTTGTAGTTAATGATGTTATGTTTATCTTCCACCAGATTTGAGATTTAGACAGTTCAGAATTTATAAGGAATTAACTGCCACTGTCTCTGAAGTCTGAAACAAAGTTAGTCCATTAGTTGAGTTTAATTTTCTGAAAGTGAAAGCATATTTGCATTGACTTCCTTTTTGGTCAACCACTTGAGTTGAGTCAGAATAAGCGAATTCTGTATAGTGTATACTCCATTTTGGTTTGACGTAGTGACACTTATGAAATGGGTATGGCCCATATTTGACGTTTATAATATGCAGAAGAAGACTATGAAGTGTGAACAAAAACTTCAACAAGAAAAGTAGCAGCATCAAGAAGAACAGTTTTGGAATGCTATCTCTAATTTCTGTAATTCTAAGTTAATTACATGCTAATGGTATGGTATATTAAGATGAGTTTCTGTAAATTAATAATCCAACAATACCAAGCCATTTTAATAATCATACACTATAATATAATGTGTTCATTTCACACAAGAGAAACCTCTTCTTGTTCATAGTTATTGATGTGGCCAACATAAACTTGAGTTCCATTGGAATCATCATAAGGAAGCCTCCCTCTCCTTCCACCTTCAGACATGCTCTTAACAAACTCCACAAAGCGCCGCCAGTTTTCGCCCTCGAACAACCTCTTATTCATTCTCAGGTAAGTAAAAGAAGCCAATCCATGAGACCTGCTTGTTGACAACACTTGTCCATATGCACTTTCATCATATCTCTCCAATGCATTCTCCCCTGCAAGTTCTGCTCCAGCTTTCAATGCCGCCGCCTTAACCTGTCGAACCAGCCCTTCAGGAGAGCAGTTACCATGCTCTGGTTGCTCTGTATCCTTCATCTCCATGCAGGTGAAGTTGAACACAACACCATGCTTTGCTAGCATCCGTGCTATTGGAACATAACCGTCGCGAAATCTTGTGTTGTAGTAGCCGGCTGTTAGTTCCGGAGCGTGTGATCTTGTGTTGTAATGCCAATGGATTCCTGCTACCTTAGCTGAGAGTTTCACACCTGATCCTTGGAATATTCCTTTGGCTGATACTAGGATTATCTCCCCATGTTGTAGCAGCTTGGAGGAGTACCAGTTAAGGAAAAACTCTCCATATTCTGAGTTCCATGTTCCTTCTCTTCTAAAGAATTCAGTTTCCTCAGGGTATTGCTTATAGTTCCCGGAGTCATGGGGCCCACCTTTTCCCCATTCTTTCTTTCCAATTGCCTCAGCTGAAGCTTCCAAGGATGCTCTCATGTACTGCATTATAACAAATTGATTCAGTTACTACTTTTTTTCTTTTAATAAGCCACAGCGGTGACAATAAGGGTGCGTTTTGGAAGAGAAACAGAGATTGAGAGACCGATGGATTCATGATAAAAGTTAGTATTGAAAACTTTAACATTAAATAAAAAAGTTATTAAAATCTAAGTCTCATTCCTCATAAATTTTAGTCCCACCCAGTTCTCACTTTCTCCACCAAACACAATATTAAGTCTCAGTCTTCCAATCCTGCCGAGAAGAACAAGAGTAATTACCTTGTCATAGCATTGGAATTCTCCGATTCCGGGGAAGCTCCAAGTTCCATTACTTTCTGGATAAGATGGATATCTGAGCTCCCCGCAAGGACCCAACCCAACTTGAATTTCCTGCAAAAAAGATGAAATCTTGTCTTAGAACGAACTTGTTCAAGCATGGCAAATTGGCAACATACATGCATCTAGATATCATGTCCTGAGTTCTTACAATGATAACACTGCCCAAATAATCTCTGAATTTGTCATGGAAGCTCCTCATGTAATCAGAGTAGACTTGAAGGGGAGTCCTTCCTCTAAGAACAGGAATTGAATCGCATCCTAAAGATATGTACTCAGGATTTCTCCTCCCTGATCTGTCTGTATATACAGCATCAGGGTTCTTCCTGATTTCTTCTAAAACCCATGGTGGTAGAGGAATGCTAAGATATAGCAATTAATTTTGTTAGAATTTGTTAGCAACAAAAAGCAAGGTAAGAATAATATAATCAATAATTCACCTGCATGAGTCTCCAACATTTCCACCGCATTGATGAAAAGACATAACAACCTGAAGCTTCAAACCATGCTTGTGAACCATCTCCACAAGCTCAACATATGGATCCCAATGATACTTCAATGGTTCATCTTTCTCAACAAGGCCCCACCAAGCATCAACCATAACTCCCTCAACTCCAGCACTCTTCAACGCCATCAAACTCGCCTTCATTGCTCGAGGCTTGTTCAGCTTCCCTCCCATTGTAACCGTCTCCAATGGCAGCATCACAAACACCGGCACCTTCTTAGAGCAATCTTCAATCTCATTAGTAGTGTTATGAGAAACCAACAATGGCGCGTGGATCTTTTCGTCATTGTTGCTCCTCATCACGTGTGGTTCTTGCATGCAACACTTTGCTCTCAGACCAATCATATTGCTGTTGTTCTTGGATTTTGGTTTCTGGTTTGATTTTGGAAAGAACACTTTTGCAGAAACCTCATGAGAAGAGGAAGATTTGAATGAGGCTTTGTTGAAGAAAGAAACTGAAGAACGAAGTGTCAGAGCCATTTTTTTTTTCTGTCTTTGTTTATTTTCCTTGTTTATTTAAATTTATAAAAAGGGCATATAAATTATCTGCAAGATTTGGAATTGGCGGGGTCCAAATTGAAAACTTGAGGAAAAAACACATGCTAACGTGTTTCCACCTCTTCCGTTCTTATCTTTCAGTTTTTAACGGTTATAAGTTATGAATACAACAGTAGTATAAATTATTTTGTCCAATTATTTGGCTAAGCTTAAAAGAAAAATTATTTGTAATTTAGTTTCCATGTTATAACTTATAGTTTAATTTGGTTTGATGATGTAGCTCAGAGAAAAAGAGAGCAAAGGTGATTTTTTTTGTTTAATGAATGAATGGTGTTTGTTAATGATGCATGTATATACCTTTTGGATGTTTCCTTGAGATCACAGTTGTTTTGGACAAGTCAGCCAATTTTGTAACAAGTGTACGTTCAACATTTTCATAGTGTCTCTATGTTCATATACAAGTAAAAAACACTTCACAATAGATTTGATGGAAGATATATACATATCAATATATGGGATCTTATGTTATTGCTGACGAATATCCTATTATGTGTCTTCTTCTCCAAGTCATGAAAAAGTTATTTATTTTTCTCGGCGTGTTATAATTATAATTATACCATCTAATTATCTTTTTGTTTCTCATCAATTAACCAAAAACCCTGGAAATTAGAATACGTGCATGGAATGGACTTGCTGCTACATTTTTAGGTTGGTTTGCTTCACATATTGGAATGCTCAAAAGTAATATACACATGAGCAGATTGAAGCATTGATGCTACAAACTAAAGCTGTATCCATACATGCATACAATTATGATCTATAAACTCAAATAGTTGACCAGTAATTACTTTAAGAATTTAGGTAAAAAGTGATTTTTGGGATATATTGGAAAAATGGATGAGAATAAGAAGTTTTAATTTGTTTAAATGCACAAAAAACTTTAAAAAAATTACATTCACATTATATTTATTACAAGTCCCACATCTATCATGAATATGGATATGAACTCTTGAGTGAATATAAGTGTAAAGGCATTTCTCACCTTATGAGTTAGCTTTTGAAATTTAGTTAGACCCGCCTAATCTCAATTCTAATAATATTTTATATATAAATTTTGTTATCATAATATTCTTTAAAAATTCTTAAAATATATACATAATTTTTTATATCTTAGACGAGGCTTGAATATAAATTTTTTTAGCTCACGCAATATATATTTTTTTTACTTGTCTTTTTTGTTGTGCCCCAAGGTCAGAAACACAGACAAGCAGAAAAAGAATAAATGGGCTCTAAAACTATGATCCAAAAACTTAGTGAACAACTATCTAAAAGTATTTGGGCCTATTTGTGAAGCAGGACTGGCCCATGAGAAATATCAAACTTATTTGTAAAATTAAGGAAATAGTTTAAAAAAAAAAAAAAGGAAATCATGCCTGAGAAAAATCGTCGGAGAGAAAGGTAAAGGAAAAAACTTGGGACTTTAGGAGTGGCGCTTCTTGGTTGAGCTGAAATCTGCGGTGGTTCCATCAAATCGGAACTCGAATAACGAAGTACGGCAACTTATGGCGGCGCTTTCGCCGGCGCTGAACAGCAACAACCAGAAGGCAGTGTCATTGAGCGGCGGAGCAAACCCTCCAAAATCGCAACGTGGTCAGAACAAGCCAAAGTGCAAGCAGTGCGGCAATGTTGCTCGCTCTAGGTTCCTTCTCCCTCCTTTGTTCCTACCTTCTTCTTTGTTTATTGATTACTTATTCACGCTTTTCGTAAATACGCCTCTCAATTTTGTTGTTCTTGTTAAGGTATGCTCTTCTGTAGTTCTGTTAGGTTAACGAAAATTATTTAAGAAACTGAAATTTAGTTACCTTTAGGGAATTAAACTAGGGTTACTACACGATGGCGCTGCATCGAGTGCTTCATTCATATTTGTATTGGTTTTGATTGATGTGTTTAATCAAATTTTGCAGGTGTCCGTATGAATCATGCAAGAGTTGCTGTTCAAGGAATCAAAATCCCTGCCATATTCACGGTCTGCTAACTTTTCAAACACTGATTTCTTGATTTTCTTGAATATAATTTGTATCCTTTTTTCCTTTTGATTTTTGTGTGTTTGTTTGAGAGCTTCCTCTTTTTAGTTAGTATATTGTTAGGGCATTTTTTAGGTTAGAAAATTGATGCATTAATGAAGTTCAATCACTACCTTGTGAGCACTAACTTAATTACAAAATATTGATAAATGAGTTTCATTTTAAGTGCTTTGGTTGATTTTGTGCAAATACTACTAATCGGTTGCATCATTAATAAAACCTCTTTTCACTGCTAGAAAAGGTGAAATAAACCACAAAACTAGCTGCATAAATGTGTTTTTCATTTTGTAAGTTTGAGAATATGTGTCTATTATTTGTCTTATATTTCATTTTTCCATAATGTTAAGATTCTAAAATCCTTTTACTTCATTCCTATCTTATGGTAAATGCAGTTCTGAAGGCAAGTTCAACTTTGTCTGACAAGGCACCATCTTCCAGTGCTGCGCCGATTGAGCCGCAATCTGTGGAGCCATCTCAATCATCGTGAGTTATATAAGTTTTGAGGATAATCATTCCACATTTTGATCTTGTTCATCTCACAGTTTTATTGTTTCAAACTTAAAAACCTAAAACTAGAAGGAACAAACAAATTATGAAATTTAAAGTCTATTTTTTGACAAACAGATGCAGGCTTTTTTTTTAGGCTCTGAGAAAGTAAGAATAGCTCTTCTGTTTCCTTCTAGAAACAGGGGTGAACTCTGAAGTGAACAATTTCTTATTCATGTTTTGTCTCATGTAAAACTGTAGAAGTATGACGTCAATTAGTCATTAATCTTTAGTCATGTATTTCAGAACTGCAAGTAGAGTTGCATCACTTCGACAACTTTCCAACAGTTTTGCCCAGTTCAATAATTTGAACATTTCATTTCGCTCGAGGAAACCACTAACTAGAAAGGTAAACATATACATAAACAATGGTTGCTTTAGTGAATGACTTTCTTTTTTTTATGAATATCATTTTGTGCGAAAATGAAAGTGTTGAGTTATTACAGGATGCTGCAGCTATAAATGAATGGAGATTTTCAAAGTTAAGGGAATACAAGGAACGGAATATTGAACTGGAAAATGAAACATTTGACAGATACATGCAGAATATAGATTTACTAGAAGAAGTATTGGCAGTTAAGTCTATGGAAGACAATGTGTCTTCTGCATCAGAGTCCGATACTTCTTCGGAGATGTACAATGATCTAATGGTAACGAAGCTAAAATTGCAACTAAGATCAAACTCCGTGGGAAGCGAC
>JASCZI010120933.1:2536-37212 GCA_036250425.1 Stylosanthes scabra | reverse complement strand
GAATGAGAATGCAACAAATTGTAGACAGGGGATTAAAGAAGCTTAAGATGTCTGCAGTCAATGGTGCCGCCACTGAAGCATCTAGTGACGATCCCAATAACACTTCTGGAACAGGGAAAAGTTTGAGGACTGAAAGGTTGTCTGCAATAAGCGATCTTGTTGATAAAATTAACAAAGCCCGAAGTGAGGAGGATTTGAAGTCATGCTTGGAGATAAAGTCCCAACTCTTCAATTTGGATGGGGGATCCGGCATAGTAGACCCTCAACCTCAAGACAGCGAGACACATGGAAAAGAAATTGATCAAAGTGATTCAACATCAGGAAAAGAATTGGATTATTCTTTACCAAAATTGGTTGAAACTAATGATATGGATCAAGAAACTCTAAACACCATCGACAAACATTTTTCTTCCCTTAAGTATTTAGAGTTTTGAGGTTCTTGATATCAATATAAATAGAGTTATATGTTCTGTTGTTCTACTTAGTCTTAATTATACAATGACAGGATGCAGCTTCCACATTTTGTTTCAGACAAGAAGATTTATTTATATATTATTGTTCTTGCTATCTTTTGTGTAAGTTATTCTTATCCAGTAATGTGTTTATGAGATGAATGACAGTTGATAGTTAAAAATTCTTTCCATCTTAAGGAGTATCAGAGCTCATTGACTAAAAAGAAAGAGAACTATACTGGTACGTATTCCTGCCATATATGTATAACCTTAGCAGTGAAGAAACCAATTCGTATATATGCTTTCCCTTGGTATCATTTTCATTAATTAATGAATTATTATTCTAGCAAGAATAAGCATCCAATTTTAAGTTCCAACTGATACAACTAAAGGGAGGAACATGTTCGTGATAAAATGCTTTATAAAACAGCATGCATGAGTCACATAATTCTTTGTGGTTTAACAACTGATATGATAAGTAAATTCTAGTTTACATTAGCAGAGTAATTCGATTCATTTTGAAATTTGTGTTTCAACTACCCATTGAAGTTGATAATCCTATTTACAATTTATCTTTGAATCAAAGACTTCATCAATTGATTTGAACTGTATGTCGTCACTTACCTCAAAATGGAAATTTAATTAGATAGGGTTAGGCTTTCAAGGGCAAAATGCCACCATAACAGGTCTTTATGTTTCTTCTTGAAGATTTAATTATATATATATAGCATCTTAAGCAACCATCAAGTTTTGTGTGTTTTACATTAGAGTTAATGGTATTAATATGATTATCAACTAGTATTCTTCATCCATCGCTATTGTGATTAGGAGAAAATATATATACTCTCCCGCAGCCAAACAATTGTTTATAAGTTTCTTGGGAGGTTGTACACTTTCTTGTTAATGTAACCCATTTTCCCCTTAAAGCAAGGCTTTTATTAGACTCAAATCTCAATTTTATTAATAAGCTTCCATGTCTATACTCATTTCAATGTCAACTTTGTTGTTTTGCTAATCTATTCATCATCATGCTCAACGCTTCTCTATCATGATAATGATTCTCTCATAAGACTCTGATTCATCATAGACTACCACCCAAAAAGAAAATAATAAAGCAAACACCTCACGTAATTGGCATAACCTATGCTTTATTTTGAATATAGGTAATATGTGTGGTGCAAAATTAACACAGCTACTCACTCTTCCAATTACATTATTTAATTCTTTGATTGAAATATGTATATATAAATTAAAAATTGAATTTCTACCACTTTCTAGGACTTTGCAAATCTTACATGGCTTCCATATGGAAGTATCGTACCAATATGTCATTGGGTTTAATTAATTAGACCACATAACCATGATTATGTTGGCGATAAATTGATAATGATGGTGGAAAAGTTGAGCATATCACATGGAGAGGGTGTTTTCCCCCAAGAGGGGATTAATTAAATTTTTTAAATAATTATATCACAAAGAATGGCTTTGATAATAAGAATTTGGGATTCAGTAGGGAGATCATTATGGTTTGGTTAATAATATATATATATATATATATATATATATATATATATATATAACATGTCAGTCCCATGTGTATGGTGCAGCCAAGAATCGTGGGGTCTTTGTTCATGTATGAATAATCATGGCTTCTCTAGAAATGTGATGATCTGTGAAGTATTGTTAGTGTGTTAGGACTGTGATTATTGATGCTACCACTATTATCTGGTCAAACAAAACCCAACCAGTAGTTTAGCTTTCACATAAAATAAAATAAAATAATAATTAGGGGAAAAAGAAAAATCGTTAGTCACCTTTGCTTGTCTAGTAGTGATGCAGGACCACATGGTTTAACACACTAATCCAAAAATTAGTTAAGTGCCAATCTCATCTCACTACCATAATAATTCCGGCATCGCAGTTTTTTAGTGACTGTTTTATAAAATCAGGCGTTTTAATTATTTATTAGCAGCGTTTTTTACGACAATTTAGACAATGTGTTAATTAATTTGGATTAAATAGTAGTTTAAGCGAATTAAATCGTCGCTAGACAAAAAGTGTGTATCTATTTTTGTGTGTATTTAGCAGTGATTTATGTAAAATCGTCACTAAATAACTAAAAAACCGTCGTCCGTCTGTCGTTTTATAGTGTCTAATAATAATAATAATAATAATAATAATAATAATAATGTAGTCACTGTATATATGTATAATTGATTGCTCGTTTAATTTAAAACATCTTTTATTAGATGCTATAATATATCAATTTTAGTTGCATTTGGCTATGTGGTTGATAATTGATTGACTTTATTATGATATATACAATTTTTATTTTGACTTAAATATAACAAAAGTTTTTTGAGGATTGCCCATCAAGATAGATACCTACAATTTGGATAAATATTAATTTTACAAAAATAGGAATGAATATTATGTTCAGATAATATTTTAAATTTAAACGAAACTAAAGGATTTGATAGAGCAACTAATCAAAGCAGATGATGAGTAGGTGCGATTTTATAATTTTCATTAAAGAAAAATGGATCAATATAATATAATGCTTATTATATTTAACTATTTAAGAATATATATCCGGTAAACATTACATTCTTAACTAATTTTTATTCGTATTCTATATAGATTGTTTCTCTGCCAACTATAAACCAACACACTCATGCAGTTCATGGAGGTTAAGCAACATTCAAGATATAAATTGTGGTTCATCATCATTTTTGTGATTAGGAAGTCAAACCAATTTTAATTTGAAAATTATAATTTTTTAAATTTATTTATAGAATTGGAAAACAAATTGTTGTTTTAAATAAATTGGAAAACCCTAAATTAAAGAATACTAAATCAAACCTAAACCTATCTAGGGCATGCTCATTTTAAAGAAGAAACCTAATATCTAATCCCTGAAGGACAAATTATATATTTGTTTTCAACCAAATTGAGACAAACATACATGTTATAAGTTTTTAAAGGAAGGAGTGTTTATCATTGTTAACCAAATGCCATCATCCTTTTTAAGTGAAAATGACAACTTAGAGGAAGGCATGATATTGCAGTGATGGAGAGATAATAATGTAGGCAATAATAACCCAAATAATAATTGAGTTTAAATTAAAAAGTATACTAAGAAAGAAAGTAGCTAATTACATGTAATTAAATTAAATTAAATTACATTCATGGTCCCTACTACCTTACCATCCTCAAACGGTTACAACTAAACATGTATTGAAAAAAAAAAGAAAAAAAAGAGTGGCTGGTGGCTTAATCATATCTATCAAATATGAATGGTCACTATATATATTCACATTCTTTATTCTTTATTGCCACATACAGCCTAAAAAGCTTGAGGAGTTGAGGGGTTAAGTCCAAGAAGGCAAGTTAAGAATTAGAAACTTGTTCAAGAAATTATTCCAATCACAATTCAAAAACCTTAGCTTTATATCAGATAGATACAAATCTATACTAGTAGAGATTAATTATGGTAATAATGGCATGATTGAATCTAATTCTAACTTCTTTTTCTCTCTTTTTTTCTTTCTCCTTGGTGTTTAACCGTACCAAAGTTCCATGTTTATGCCTTACTATTTTAATATATAGAGAGTATTAATTTTTAGGTTTAATGCAAGAATCAAACCTAAATTAGTTGTACATATAAAAAATAAAATAAAAAGCCGGGTATCCTTTTTGGATTGAGATAATGACTTGGCAACCCCCCAATGTTAAAAAGAATTTGCACGAGTTGGAGCAACGACACAATTTTTATTGGAATGATGCTTTTAAGATAAATTAAAGTACTCAATAATCATTCTCTCTATTTTAATTTTATTCTTGTTATGGGATATAATGGGTTAGCTATAGTCTAAGACTATATGTCAAGATTCTCCGTTATTATTAACTATCACTGAAGGATTTAGTTTGGAATAATGGAATGGGAATTCGGTAACTTTTCTGTTGTGTTGGGAAACAAAAGTTTTCTATGGACGAAGCATGAAGCATATGAGGTTTAGTTTTCTAGTCTGAAAGTTTAAATCTCGCTTTGTGTATGTAGTAACTCGGTGATCAGCGACAAACCTTTAAATTGAGTTTAAATTTACGGAAGATTAGTCTTCAACCTGTTGAGCGGCAGGATACCTTGAAAAAACAAAAAAAAAATAAAATAAAATAAAACAAATGACAGAAAGTAAAATGAAGAAAAGTCATTGATTAATTTGTTTGTCTTAATAAGCACGTGATAATAACTGTAGATTTCACTGGTCATTTGGCTGCACTTCACCTCCTTTTCAAAATTGTTAGCTTTATTAATTTATCTTCTGCTCCTCTCTTCTATTATCCTTTGTTTTCCCCCTAATCAATTAATTAAGGCCGACATGCTTTTTGCAACATGAGGGAATAATAATAATCACAAATCGAAATGATGGTAGCTATTAGACATGCATGGTTCTATATATAATCCCCATTCACATGCATTATGGAATAGAAATACTTATTATTATTATTATTATTGTTATTATTATTATTATTATTATTTCTACATGTAGCGTAATTAGGAGGGTTTATATTCCCGTGAATTTCATTTATCATAATTCTATAATAACAACAAACTCTACTTTTCTTGTATATTAAAGTGTTTTTTTGGTGACTTGTATATTAAAGATTTGTTAGTTCGGGTCATATATATATAGTCCTTAGTTTCCCAATCCAAGTTAATTTAATTAAATGATTCATTATTATGCGTAGATAAACCTTATATTATAGGAATATACTATAGAAAATAGGTCAGGTACATTTTGGAATATCAAACTCCAGAATTTATAATCGTTGATTGAAATTTTTAATCAACCGTTGTAAATCCTGAAATTTGGTACTCTAAGATGTACGTAACTTACTTCTTATACTATATATATTAACTTCACCACTAACCTCATTAGTTTGATTTCCAACCTAACCATATAATATCACGCTCCCAGAATTTATTATGAGTTACGTTTTACAAACGATTTTGTTAGGAACTAAATTTTAACCGGAAAATGTTTAGTAATTAATGGAATTTAGCCAAAAAATAGTCCAAATCTTCGGTTTTTTATTTTTTATTTATTGGTGAAATAAATAAGTGATTACTGATTTTAGATATAATAAGATGTTAATATTATACATATGAATCATGGATGCTAATGTAAATAAGATAATTTTGTGTTTTTATCTCCATAACCTAGCATTATTTTTTTAATCAATAATAATTAATTATTAGCCAATTGTTATTTTAGAAAGAGAAAAAAAAAATTTTAAAAAGGCAATGGAAAATATTGTGGCACACACCTTTAACTTACTATCTAGTATAGAGTGATTTTTAAGCTCCTATAAATTAGGAATCATCATCATTAAATAAAATTTCTATACCTAAATTAATTAAGAGGTAAGAAGTCAAGAATTTGGCATGCATGGATTTTTATACACAAATTAAAGGAGTGAATAAAGTTAGATAAGTCGTTTAATAATTTAGAAAGGGACAATTATCTTCCCCCATAATAATAATAAGGACCAATAGCTAAGCTAAAAGTGTGTGGGGATATATATCTTGGTAAAATATATAGCTAGTTACAGCTTTAATTTGGAAAATAGATAGATTATAGTAAACTAAATAAAAGCAATACATAGCAGCTTCCTTTGTTTGCATCTAAAGTCAATAATTAGCACAAAGAATGAATGCCAATTGCCAACCCATATATTATGGCATCCCCTTTTTTCAATTAATTTTATTATTCATTCACAAACTTATCAATCTTTCACCTCACTTTACCCTACCTAGCTATATATATATATATACATGGTCCCCATAATAAACCCATGAACACTATACACAAACCTACTTTAAGAAAGTAGTAGAGTAGTGTGAACGAAAATCTATGTATCAAATATTTGAGATTAATGAGGGAGTCGATCGTTGTTGTTTTGTTTCTAAGTGAGGACACATACATGGCCATATAATTCAAAGCAGAAAAGGGTCATGGGTCATATCTCCTGCTCTCACTAATTATTATAATAATGAAAAGTACTTTAATTTATATTAACTTATAGCCTTATTAATAATTAATTAGCTAGCCTAGCTTGCTTGCTACAACAAAACCACATCACATACAATTCACTTAATTATTTATTAAAAAAAATGCTAAAATTATTCATAAAATATCCAAATGCAAACAAAATTATCTATAAAATAAAGAAACGAATTATCTGATCCAAAACATAAGTTTCATATGACAAAACTATCCAAAAATCATTAATAAATCATTAAGTTTAATTTGGATGATTTTGAGTGATGTTTTAGATAATTTTATTAAACGAAGCTTATTTTTTTATTAATAAAAAACTTTTTCTTTTTTTTCATAAATAATTTTATCAGGGCGTCCGAATCTTTTATGGATAATTTTAATATTTTTTCATATTTATTACTTCTCAATACATAAAACATATATTAGTCTACAATTTCATTCTATTGAATTTTACACTGTGACTGATAATGAAAAGAAAAAAGAAATGTACATATATATATATATATATATATATAGTAGTGATCATGATAATGGTTGGCAGATGGCAATAGGATGAGTAGGAGTCGCTTTCTCTTATTGTACGTCTTGCATTGCCTCCTGAATTAATATTCTTTGTTTCTTAATTACATGTGACTTCATTTGTTTGTTCACCAAGAAACATTGAAAAGTTTAGAGCTGATAATAACAAAAGAAATTAATAAAAGTGGCCAATTCTATTCTAGATTTCTAGCTCATGTATTATGTATACCCCATCTATCTATCTATCTATCCATGATTCCATGTCAAACAAATTAAAAGCTTTCATGGACGGTGAATATGTATATATATTATTAATTAAATGAAAGTTGAATAACGCCGACAATAATTATATTAACAAGTCTATTATTAGTGCAACTTGCTGATGGCTAATTAATCCAATTTCCAATTAATTAATTATGTGAGACTAGCAATGTTGGACTACCCACCCAATAAAGCATTAACAACTGTACGTCGTCGTCGCAGCTAGGCATTCATTTTATGTAATGAAGATTATTACTTGACGATTATTCTGCTTATAACATACATGATTTCATATAATTTGATTGATTACTATCTTATGCATCGGATTAACTAGCTAGTATATATAAAATAAATAAAGATCTTGCCGTGTAGCTTACTGATGCCTACTAGTTTCAGTTTTTATTTTTATTTTTTTACTTTATTTAGTTGATATCCTTATCATCACACTGCTTTCATTTGTTTGTCAGTACTTGAAAATCATCATCAATTCCCACGCACTTCACGTTGTTTTTGTTATTCTAATTGTAATTGTAATATTGATAATAGTAATACAATATCATCATCATAATAATAATATAATATAATATATACTCTCTCAAACGAACTACTGCCACATGCTTGCATTTGCTGCCATTAATTTATTTGGTTTTTCTTAATTAGGCATGCATAATTATAGATAATCAGTATATTTTATAATTTTTGATGCATAATTAGCTATCAATATTAAAATGTGTCAAAAATTATGGATATTCATATGCAGTTGACTTCACGTGAAGTTACTTGTTGATTATCTTAGATCAATTGGCATATTTGACCAAAATATAATCTAATAATTTTAAATGACAACTTCACATAAAGATAATTACATCTAAGTTATCACCTAATTAAAAATATGATATTAATTATTTTACTAAAAAATTAATTTGCTGGTTAGAGATACTTATCAAAATAAATTAAAATTACCCTCCTGTAACTTTTCTAATAAGGAATTATATTGCCTTTTTTTTATCAACTTGAATGATATTAAAAATGGCATATGTTATATATATTAAAATCTTCTAAACACCATCAAATCAAATAAGATAATTGATGTAAAGTAAAATTGGAGGCTTTAAAATCACGTAACAGTGGTAGATGGTATGGGAAAGTAAAAGAAAAATAATAATAAAAATGTGGTGGGAAAGTGGCAAGTGTGATGATATATATGAACACTTGAATATGCATGAATTAATCAATGTATGTTAATTAAAGGGACCACACACTTCTGCAAGCCTGGTGGTGGTGGTTCTTGTGACTGCCATTATCATCATCATCATTCATCATTCATCATTCATCAAACACACACACACATACACATCAATCAGGCTCTCTTCTGCACCCTCATAAATAAGAATAGCATCTTTCGCCAACCTTCCTCATTATTCATTATTCTACCACTCCTCCCATTAATAATAATTTCATACCTACGTACGCCATCTTCAAAATTCTTTTTATTATCATCGCTCAAATTAAAATTAATTAATTAATAAACTTGTCTAAGTTTTTTTTTTAGTTTCAAAAGTATTTCCCAATCCGAGAGATGGATAACTAATCTTCGCAGATCTAAGTTCCATTTAGAAGTGAGTTTGTCGCTGATCATTGGATTGTTGTATGCACAAAGCGGAATTTAAATTCCGACATTTACTTAAGTGGATTAATGAGTTAATCACTAGATTAACTCAAACTGGATAAACTTATCTAAATTATCTACTTATCTGATGGAAAAATATTCTTATTCTAGACCATAGATGCTAGGTGTGCATGCTTAACAAAACTTTGTCTACTACATACATACTCATATAGATCAGATTTGCCGTGCAGGGCTGCAAACAATTAGATATACAATTAATTAATTAATAGTTGTTAACTATGTTTACCAAATAATTAGTATTTAATAATTGTTATATATATGCCGACCCTACTGCTGGAGGGACCTAAGATACACAAAACCAAATTTCGTGATGAATATAATGCCATTATTATTCCAAGCACTCTCTTTCACATATTTTTCTCAATTTAATTTCTTTGTCACTATTCTCTCTTAATTAAAGTTAGTAGCAGCTGCTACAATTTCTTGATTTTTAGGCACCTTCACCCAATACCGGCTCCAATATTTTTTCCTCTTTAATTTCTTACTACCATATAGATTATTGGCCACAGCTACCTATATATATGCATATCGTAATAAGGATGGACCATCTATTTATATTAATAATAAATAATATATAATTCTTATTTATTATAATAAAAAATTTTATAAATATAGGATATATAACCAAAATACGAATCATGTTGTTGTTGAGTTAATTTGGTTGAGATAGGTCATGTTTCATAGCAAAATTGTAAACAGTTTTGAAAAGGAAGCATTATATTGGCTGAATCCAAATTAATCTTTAATTTGATCGTTGAATAATAATAATAATAATAAAATGAATAAAGAAGAAATTAAAAAATAATTAGTGAAGGTGTATGTAGTCAATTTTGTTGTAGCTGGTTCTTCCTTTGCTGATAATGTCAGGTTTGAAAGTTTATTGTGTTAGTTTGCTGTTAATTAATTAATTGTGCGTGCGTTATTAATTATTAATTAAGCCATTATAAGGGGTTAACTTTTGCTATGTTAGTTTTGGCTATTTGAAATCCTCATACTCAAATCGAATCCTTTCCAATAAGCAAAAAGCTACTACTGTTGTATATATTATCAGCATTAGTTAATGTCAATTACAATTTAAATTTAAATTGAATATTTTATTTTTTAAAAATTTTAAATGTTTAATTTTTAAAAAATACAAAATTAATTAATTATTAACTACTTTTCAGTGGTTATTGACAATTTCTATTATTTCTATCAAATGAGAGAAATCAACTTATGCAATTAGATTCTAGATATTTTTATATATGATCTATCTTGTTAATCAATTTACAAGGATAAGAGTTACAAATTACGATGGACAAACAAGTGTTAGGTTTGAACATTCACAAATCACAAACCTAATCAAAGAATTCAACATGGCCATACAACGCATTGACACTCGTTTTAACTTTTAAGGTTTAAGGATCATAATAAATAAATTAATAATATAACACCCTAAATAAAATAATACACACAATAAATAATTAAAACCCGGATAAAACTACCAAAATCTTTCTCTAGTGCTTTTTTTTTATTTTTTATAGGAGTTATTTTATTTATGTTTCATTTTAAAAATATATTTTTGTCAATAATTTAAAATTTGGAATATCATTTGAATAGTTTAGCCATAGAAAAAAGAGAACGTGGTTATTTATACATGCACATAATAATATTGAATTTTGGTTTTGGTTAGTTGGATAGATTCAATTAACAAATTCCTCCTTTTTTTGAACAACCCTAATAGTATGACTTGTTTTTTTCAATGAATATAATGTTTGATTAAGCGTTTTATCAACATTCATTCTTTTTTCATGCAAACATCATTGGATTAAGACGGCCATGAAACCTTTTATTTGATTTATATAAAAAGTAAGGCAGGAGGCATGCATGTATGTCAAAGGGGGAAAAAAACCATAATTTGTATTCACATTTTGTTTTAAAACTAGCATATGAGTTGTCCTAATGCAAATTCTTATAATTCTTAAATAAAATTAAATTGACGTAATTTATATATATAGGTGGCCTAGCCATAATAAGAATCAATTTATTTATTTTTTTAAAAAAATCTACACATAGAAATTAAGAAATGATGTAAATAAAATGAAGTAGCTAGTATTATAATAGGAAAAGTCCAAATAGGGAAATTTACTATGAAGAAGTAAAGTTGAATTGTTTTGAGGTGTAATATAGTAACGTGGACGTTGGCTTAAGAAAAGAAAGGAAGGAACGGTGATGGCATGGCATGGCCCCATAAGAAATAGAAAAAAAGGAAGAATTCATTATATTCCAGCGGCAAGAAGAAGAAAGAGAGATGATGAGGATTAATAGATTGATTGACGCAAACCCCATATAATTAATAATTAAGAGCGGTTAATAGTAATAGTAGTAAAGGGAATTAGGAGGAGGCGAAGAAGAAGGGGAAGGCTAATTAAGGTGGGTGTGTGTGTCTCTTGGAATGATTCGATCTCTTTGATCGCATCTCATCTCATCTAATAAGTGTAGATAGGGGCAAAGTGGGTACAAACAAAACCCCTTACCCCCTTAGCTTGCTTCATCTCAATCTCATGTAAATAATAATACTCATCACTCCTTCCTTCCCCACTCCATCAACATTCAATTCTCCCTCTCTTCTTTTCTTTTCTTAGCTTGTTTCCTCTCTCATCTTATTCTACTCATTCTCATTCTGATGATGATGGCTGTTCAAGCTCAATACCCATCCAATGTTCTTCTTCTCAATAACAATACCAATAACAATAACAACAACAACAATGACCTCCATGACTATTCCTCCTTACAACCTCCTCCATCTATTGGGCGTAAGAGACCAAGAGAACATCAAAACCCAAATGCCATCAATGAACCTCCTTATCAAGTAATACACCAAACCCACCTCCACAATCACAATCTAGTCTCCACAGGCTTACGCTTATCCTTCTCCTCTCTTCAACCCCATCAACAACAACAAGCACTACAATTGCAGCAAACTTCTCTCAACTCATCATCATCGTCGTCGTCTCTATTATCCCAACAATTAGCCTCCCAAATCAAACAACAAAGACACGAAATTGACCAATTCCTACAAGCACAGGTACCCTACCATTTCTTTCCATTCCAATCTCAACTTGTTCTTCCTACCATTTTATTTTGTTTATTTTTTGTTTTAGCTAAACGTGTTGTGCTATGTTGCAACAGGGAGAGCAACTGCGGCGTTCGTTAGCGGACAAGAGACAAACTCATTTCCGCGCGCTTCTAACCGCCGCGGAAGATACCTTAGCGCGACGCTTGAAGGATAAAGAAGAAGAAGTCCAGAAAGCCACGCGCCGTAACGCTGAGTTAGAAGCACAAGCCGCGCACCTTACCGCCCAGGCTCAGCTTTGGCAGGCCAAGGCAAAAGCGCAGGAAGCCACCGCCGCTTCTTTGCAGGCACAGCTCCATCACGCCATCATGAACGCCGGCGGCGGTGGTCCTTGCACAGCGGAGGACGGCGGCGCAGGGGTAATGTCGTGCGCGGAGGACGCGGAGTCTGCGTACGTTGACCCAGAGCGAGTGGCGGCGGCGGGTCCAAGGTGCCGAGGGTGCGAGAAACGCGTAGCGTCGGTGGTGGTGCTGCCATGTCGGCATTTATGCGTTTGCGGCGAATGCGAGAGGCATTTCCGTGCTTGCCCCGTTTGCCTCACCGTTAAAAATTCTACCGTTGAGGTTTTTCTTTCTTAGTCCCAATTCCATTGCCTTAATTTTTTGGTTTCCGGCTCGAACTCAAGACCGTAATACCGTATGAGCTGTAGTTTATTGGCATTTCATTGCCTTAATTATTACACTAAACATAATTAGATTTAATTTTTTTTTTGTACATGATGGTCTTCTGTCACTCCAGATAGTTTTTTTTTTCTTTCAAACTTTCATAATTACGGTACCTAGGGTGATTGTAAATGGCCACATGGTATAGTGGCATTTTCTTTTTAAAATTACTTAAATTCTATTGAATTGATATTAATAAATTCTTTTTATTATACTTGATTTGTTTGTTACATCTCTATGTGGAAATCTCGTTGAGATGCTTTAATTTGATGGGGGTGCGACACTAAGTTATGCTTAATTTGGAGTGATTATTATTATATTTTTGCATGCTTTGTTTACAACTGTCAAAAGATACTAATTTTATTTGCAGACGTGATTCTTTGAAATTATATATACTATCACGTTCAGATTCCACTCCAAGCACCATGGTTGATGCTACTAACTAACCGAGTTGTTAATTTGTTTCTTTTTTTGTGGGAACGAATTGATTTTGGAACACGCTACTTTCCACATTCCAAGCACTCCACTATCTGGTGGGGATTGGGGAATAGTGATGTGCACTTAGTTTTAATCAAAGCATTAATTTCTTAATTGTTACTTTGTTAGTATCAAACCCTATTTGGTTTCCTTTCTTAGGGAAATAATAATTCGGGATATATGTAGAGCACATTTAATTTATGCCTTGCTAGCTTTTATTTCTACATAATATTTCATAAAATTATATGAATATTGACAATGTGCAAAGTATATGTTGATCATGCCAAATTGCCAATGGCGCTTTTCCTTTTCCACCTTAGATCCCATGCTAGCTAAATTTGATAGTTTGGTAATCTTTTCACCTTTTATCAGTTTATGGGTGTGTTGATTAGTTAGAATATAAAAGTAGTGAGAGTCTTCCATAGATGAGCTAATAAAAAGGGACAAAATAAATGTCCCAAAAAATTGCTAGTTATTTTTGAAATCTGATTTTCGTTGTACACTTTTAAATAGAAAAGCTATGTACCAACCAAATACTTCCATAGTAAAACCTTATTTACCTTGATATTGTTCAGTTTTCTCCATTTTCTAGGTTATTTAGAATATTAGTAAACACTAAATGCTAAATAAAGATAGTAACTATACTATGCACACAAAAATTTATTTTTTAAAATTAGTTATGTATTTTTAAATATCTAAAAATATTATTATGTAATATATATATTTTTCTATATAAATTAATAATAATTTAGTGACTAATTTTGTAAAAACATAATTAAATAGTAAATTAAGGCTTAAATGCATATATATACGACATTTTTTTTATAGAATTAGTGAAAACTTGAATAATTTAACCTATTTTACCGGGTATTATTAGTAGTTAGTGTCATACTTAATTAAAATTTACAAATAAAATGTGGTGAACTATTTCATTCAAAATAAAAAATCAATCACATTTTATGTTTATGATCTAATTTTACTGTGTTAATAATATAGTTTATGTTGTCATTTGAAATTTGAATAGTTTTTTTTTAATTTGATATATAGTAGTATTGCTATATATCAATATCCTACTGTGAGCAAATTCAACACTATAATATCTGATTATTTTTTTGTCTTTCAAATTTTTTTTTGTCAATCTTGTCATTAATGATAAAAATTATAAATTATAATAGAACACCCTAAGGTTAAGAAAAGTATACAGTATAGATATCATTATTAATTAAGTATAGATATCTAAATTATTAAGTATACAGTATTTGAACTCGAAAAAAAAAAATCTAAAATTACTGAAAAATGTTATATAGTATAGATATCATTTCTCATATGCAAATTAAAAATGTCATTAAATATAATTTATTTTTATATATTTATATATTTTTATTAAACAATTAACTATCAAAATAATTAATTTATAATTAAATTTGTTTATAATAATGTAATAATTTTTTAATAAAATATTAAATATGGATGTATTTTTTAAACACAATAATTTAGTGATATAGTGGATTTTTTATATATTTTATAATATATTAATATGGTTAATATAATGAGTATATGCAATGTGATGAGTAATGACAGGGTCTTTCTGTATTTGTTGCTTACACCACAAAGAGCAAGTGAGCAACCGTTCAATTAAAGCAAAATTCAAGTTGTGCACACAAAAACATAGGCATCATCGCAACTCGCAAGTCTATGTTGACCCTTCTTGGAAGTGAAGTAGCTGATGAATATATATAAAAAAATTAATAATAAATAATTCTTGGTTCATCCAGTAATATCTGAGAATTATTACTAAGTGCTGGGAGAATAACTAAAAAATATTTATTTTTTAAAATTAATTTATGTTATATATTTTAAAATTACTTTATTATAAATAGTTAAATACTCAACATATTAGTGTAAGAATTTTATGTACTCTTAGAGCACTTAATAATTTTTCGGTAACTGTTAAGTAATAATAATTAAGAACCACCAGCATTTGAAGTGATTTCCAAGAAAATATCCTTGGTCTTGCATTGGTGTCATCCTTCTCTTTCAACATCATTAAACTTTTTCAGTTTTCACTGTTATGTTCATCCGTATATTAATTAGGTGGATCCAGGATGCATTCCATATATGAAGCTCCAAATTTCTTCACGAATAAAAACAAGACGTTTCCTTTTAATTTGTTTTAACTTCCCAACTTTAACAAGGAACCAAAACTATTACTTAAAAAATCTCATTACAATTATCAAAGAGGTTGAATTCAATTCGAATACAAAAAACTTTATTATGACATGTGAGATCAGACAAACGTTACAACTTAGGCAACAGAAATAGAAGAAAAAAATTGCAGGGGTCGCTATTATTGTTACAAAGTCTCCAAATAAAAAAAAAAATTGGATCTTAAGCATGTATCTGATCTTTTCTTATTAATTAGTGGTGCAACTAATAATAATAATAATTGTGATTGAGTGGTGGTTGTGGCACTGACTTGTATAGATAGATAGATATACACAACACAAACGCTATTGCTATCAGATTGTCACATGTGACCACACTATATGATGCCATTGCCTGCGATTTTTTATTTTCTATGTACTGTCTCTGACTTTTCAACTACGCCAAAGAAAGTGTCTAGCTACATAGAAACCAAACAAAATTATTTTTGAAACACCAAAACCAACTCATGCATCAGCATCAAAGGGGTAAAAAGATGGTACACTCAATTAAGAAACCTTTCATTTTGGTGAGACCAATGTATATATAACTTCCTTTGCTCTCTGAAATTCACCTCAAAATAATGGCTTCCATCTGCCTTCCCAGATTCCCTGTACAATTTCATTCAAGGAAATGATCATGATGATACTCATGATTTATTTTTTCTCCGTTGATGTCAGTAAATTTGAATCTTATAAATGTTAATTTTTCAGGATTGATTTAATAAATTAATTTTTTTAAGATGAGAAAAATATTTGATCAAAAGAATGTGCGAGAGAAAAAAATTAATGTTCCTAGTTTAAAGATTTTTTTTTCCAATTAAACATTGATTGTAGTTTGTTGATAAAATTCAGCTAGATTCTTCTTCTGAGTTGGAGATGAATAATGGTGCACACACTTACACTTGTGGACAAGGTAGCATAGATACCAATGCAAATTTCAAATAGCAAACTCGGACAAATAAAATTGAATCATAATAGATAATACATCAAGTGAGATCCAACCAAGCTTCTAATGTCGACAAATATATATAAACCCTAATGACATTCACATATGTAAACATTATTCGAGAAATTAAACCCTCAATAATATCAAAGGCCAAGCTCAAATTAAATAGTTAAAATATAAACCTGATTTTTTAACGACAATACCTGTTTTCGTTCTTGATAGTAAATAACATGAGTTACACGAGATTAATATAATTGAGGTGTACGGCAAACATACATGTTCTGTTCATGATGTGACAAAATCCATGTCGGTAGAACTATATATAATGTATAATCAGTTTGAGACACGATCAAGTAAAGGATTAAAACAACAGCTTCTATCGAAAACTAGTAGATCATTAATATGCAATTTAGGAAAAGATAGTATTGTTATGAGAAAACAGAACATTGAATCAGAGATCGACCTCCAAATCAATTAAAAAGATGAGACAAAACCTTAACTTAAATAAATAAAATAGTTGTGCTATACGGATCACTTTATATATCTATACATTTCATTTATAACAGTACAAAAAAATTATAAAAAATATTAATAGAACATACGATAGCATTGAAACAATTACGTATAGTGTATTTAGAAATCAAAATAAAAAAAAAAGACAAAAAATATATGGAAATGTATAATGATATAATACAAGTAGATAAATTATAAATCAAATTCTGTATATTATTAATAACAAGTATAACTATAAGTAAGTTGGTTTCTACTAACTAGAGTAACCTTATTAGTGCCCTATTGATAGCAATAATGTAATGATGATAATGAAAATAAAATGGTCCATGTCAAGTCATCATATATAAAACATGACCTTTTTTGAAATGCTCAATATATATAGCTAGCAATAGAGAGAAGACAAATTAAGATAGTGGTGGATGAAAACCTCTCTCACCTGCACTTGTATGCTCTTGATGCAGTTCCCAGTTCCCACAACCGCAATTCACGCAATTCATAAAAAGACACCAATGAAGGAATATTAATTAGTCACACCAAGTTTGTGCAGTAGTGAAAGGTATATGTGAAAATGAAATGGCCACAACAATAATAATATGCTAAATCAAAATCCATATATAATATGCTTTTCAATCGCATCATATATATGGATGCAGTAGTAAATTGCAAGTTTAAGTTTCGTAATTATTATTGATTCATCATTTCGGTTCCCTAAATGGAGTTTACTTGTTAAACTCTGCATTACTTATTTTACATATCTAGCTACCGATTATGATTTTTCATACATTTCAGCTTCTCACTCTTTTCACTTTTGTAAAATGAATAAAATTTTATAGTAATTAGTAGTGGTCTTATTAACCGATCTCGTAATTATTTTACTATCATTGACTACTACTTATTAGTTATTATTATTATAATCCTATCAATTCAGTAATAATTTAAATCAAACCACTAAAAATGGAGCTTTGAGCTTTGTTTTTCAATATTGTAGTCAACAATCCCATAATACAGCTTGAGTACTCAGATTACTCTCAAACCATAATGTATACACAATAGACAAAGTATGTTTGTATTATTCATGGAAAACTCTCGGTTCATGTATTCTTTTACTTTTAAGTTATTAAATTATAATTTATTCAAATATATTAAATTATCTAATATTTTTTAATAATTTCATGTAAAATTCACAGAAACGGAGTATTTAACTTTATTTATTATTCTCCATAGAGAAAAAGAAAAGACTTGTGTGGGAAGCATTGATGAGGGAAATGAAGGGTGAAATACTGAAAGTAAATAAAGCAAGTCAAATAGGAGGGTGAGGACTAGCTAGGAGCGTGATCGTGGGTGGGGAAAGAAAATAGGCATTAAGAAAAGGGCATCACATACAAATCTTGCATGGCAATAGCAATAATAATAAGTTGACATTTATGCCAATTTTAGGTCTAACTGCAACCAGATTCCTCTGCCTTCCATCGCGGGTCAACTACTCCTAATAACTACAACAATAATAATAGTAATACGTACACCATGCAGCAATATAATGTAACGTAAAAGAAATTTGAGAAAACGTCCCCTCTTAGCCCCCAACCTAGCATAATATATCATCATCTTTATTTTTAACATGCCATTATTGCTTCTTCCTGTTCCTATAACCTTTCATTTCATATTAGGTGGGATACATAAGTGCTAGCTAGCTGTATCTGTATTATATATATATATATATATGACTTTGGTTTAATTTGGTACATACCTTCTTTTATGAGCATTTGCCAACCTATTTTAAGAACAAATTTCAAAATGTTGTACCTTACGTAGACATTCAAATTTAATTGGGTACAGCAATATAATGAACCTGTGACGCAAGAGTAACAGTATCTAAGGGGGAAGAAGAAAAAATAATAATAATGCTTACCTTGATCCGTGGCACATACATACATTCATGCATGAATCATGACAGGGATAAGTAAAGTAATGATGTGACACTTGGGCCTCATCAACCAGCTAGCTCCATCTTCAACTTCAATCCTCTCAATCTTTAGAAACAAAAAAGGAGTTTCAACATTAACTTCATTATATTGTATAATTTAGACAAACTCTTATTGTATTGGGTTGACTTTGGGCAGGATATTCATTTTAATGTATTTATTTTGTTATAAATATATATATTATTTTTTTTTTACGTGTATTGATATTTAAATAAATATTCCATAAGTATAGGATTGCCAAGAAATCGCAATCTCAGAGAGTTTTATTTATTTGGTCAACGGAGAAGACTTTTTTTTTTGGACTGAATGAGAAGACTTTAAAACGCACAGGTCATGAGAACAAATTAGACTGAGCTTCTCTAAGAAAATCTTACCGGATTGGGCTTGGTTTGTTTCGTAATTAAAGGAGCAACCTTATTGGAACAAAAAAAGAAACAAAAAAGAAACTTTTTAACTAATTACATGGGCTTGTTGGAAGGCCTTGAGAACGGAGTACTTTTCTGGACAAAAAAGAATCGTATAATTGGTATACCCAAAAAAAAACAAGAAAAAGGTATAATTTTTGTTTTTCAAAAAAAAGAAAATCAGATTGAATTTAATTAAATGTTAGAAAATTATATGTCTTAGGTTTTTTTTTTTGGGAAACGGTTGGTATAGTGGTTAGTTTAATAATCGAATCTTCTTTTGTATGCAGCAACCTAGTGGTCAGTAACAAATTCTTAAATGAAGCTTAAATCCACAGTAAATTTATTGTTGACTTGTCGGGTTGGAGAATACCATGAAAAATTTAAAAAAAAAAATCTTTATATGCACATGATTTTTTTGTAGACTCTATATTTTTTATAAAAAAAATGTTTGATTTGTGTTTTTATTTTCAATTTTTATAATTTTATGAAAAAAATGAAACAAACTAAGTGAATCACTTTTTTTCTTTTCTTTTTTATATGAAATTGAAAATAAACGATTAGCATGTGTGGTGGTAAAGAGTTTAGGGTCCCAAGTCCAACCGTGTAGAATAGTAGCAAGTAGCAACTAGAAGCAAGAAACTCAACTTGTGATTTGGTTTGTCGTTACCTAATAATAACCAGGCTGTCACACATACATATGCGATTCTTCTCCAAATAAATAACACCAAAAAAATGTATAAGACGAAGTGTACAAGAACACCAAAAGGCAGAAACAGAAACAGCAGCATATTCATTAATCATTCATTCAACTTTAATTATCTTTTTCTTAAACCCATTCGTGATCTTGTATAGCTATATAATTTCCTTACATGCACCTAAACAATGAGCGCCGCTCTTTAATTATATGCAACATTTTTTAACCAAATATTCTAATGTCATCGCAGGCCAACATCATTTGCAGTCCAATGCGGGAAGATTCCTAGCTTTTTTTTTTTTTTACTTTCTTTTTTTAGGACCCGGTTTTCATTCGTAGATTTCCATCATATTCTAAGAACATTAGTTTTCCTGTTTTGTCTAGATTCACAATTGTAAACACCTAAACCTTTTATTTGCATTCTTAAATGTGATATAGCATCATAGGGCGGGTATGTGTCAAGTAACTAATATACATGTTGCATCAATAATTGAACAATCATAAGTAATTATGAGCAATATTTACGTTCGCAAGTCCAAGTGGGTGGTCTAAATTAAGCATCTTCATAAAGGAATTTTAAGAATTTTCTTTTTTTGATGTATGCAAGCACAATAATAATAATAAGAGTAATGCTAGGTAGCAGGGAGTTCATAAGGAATCGAAGAGTGTAATTAGGAAAATAGTGGGTGATAAAAGAAAAAAGAAAAAAAAAAAAAAACCTATTGACCATCTATTGGCTAACAAACTATGGATTCCCTAAATTTTTTCTAATAATAATAATAATAATAAATTAAAAAGGGAGGTTAACTTCTGAAAAAAATACTTCACTTTTTGATGTGTGTACTGAATTTTTTGTAGGGGGTGTTTTGGTTTGAAACAGGGATGATAATAATATCACCTGGATTTTCTTGTCTTAATACATATAATATTATATTTTTTTGGTATAACATATATAATAATTAATTATCATAATTAAAATAAATATAAAATGTAAAATATTATAAAGTAGTATTTTAGTCAAACATATATCTTTTATTAACTCACTCGTATTATAATATTTTGATTTTGATATGATACACTTTAATTATTTAACCTAAAATAGTGATGATCAAAATATATTTGAGAGGGACGAATAAAAGTAGGACGAATAGTCGAATGCCCAATAGCTATACTATTATATAACAAAGGGATTTTATATGCTTTGATTGACACTTAACTTGTGAGACTTTGAAAATGTTCATTGTTTTAATTAAAAAGTCTTTGCGACAAATTATAGAAGACGAATTGACTTTTGTGTTTCATTATGCATTCATTTAATTTCTTTTATAAATTTAATGTATATATATAATAAGAAAATTTGATATTAATTATTAAAATTATAAATATGTTACATTTAATTTGAAAAATTATAGATTCAACTCTTAGAGTTAATTATTTTGTAGATTATATATGGTAAAATATATTTTTTAGAAAGAAAATTTACATATCAACTAGCTATACATATAATAATTTTTAAGAAATAGATTTTAATGTTTTATCTTCTTATTATTCCTCTTCCTCTACTCTGCTTTTTTATCTCTATGCATGTTTTTTATTAAATGGTCGCTTGTAATCACACACTTATTGAGAGTTTTGTGCTAACATTGATAAAAAGAAAAACCTATAATTATCATGTTCAGAGATACGACGGTTTATAAAAAAAAATTTTTTGTTAATTTAAGTTTTTAGAAAGAGTAATGTTACAAAACCAATATCAGGGATCAATAGAGAGTCAATGAGTATAATTAAGGAAATAATAGGTGGTAAAAGAGAAAAGAAAAAAAAAAGAAAAAAATCTATTGATTATTTATTGACTAACAAACTATGAACTCTCTAAACTTTTTTTTTAGAAAATGTAATTTTGTTGATATAATATTAGAATAAAGTATTATTTTTTATGATTCTTGTTGTTAGATTACGTTAACATCTAATGTATTATTAATTTATTAATCTAACGTCTGTTAGATGCTAGTAGCTTTAAAATATTGAAGGAAGAATATATATATGTGCATGAGTGAATCTTTAAATAATGAGATTTCTTTGGAGAAAAGAAACAAAGTAAAATATCTGCCTCAAATAAATTAAAGAATTGTTCCACGTAGGGCAGTGAATAGTGAGGGCAGAATCCCGTGCAATTGCATGCCACACATGTGTAATGTGTTCCGCTCGATTCAGATAGAATTAAAAAAAAAAGAAAGAAAGAAAGAATGATAATGGAAATTACGTCGTAGTTTCTCAAACGAACAATCACCAATAATTTTTTATTTCTATCTTGTTAGAAATATATCTACCTATCTCTAATTAAAATGATTTGATGGGTTGCCGCTATAAGATTAGAAAAATAAATAATAATTAAATTTATGGTCCAACCTCTTTGAAACGTAGATTCTCATCACCAATAGCAGATCAATCTGTGTTGCGGTGTTAAATACATACATACCCACAGTTTTCTGATTTCTAAACCTCATACATACGCATTAGAATTGAGAAATGAGAAGGTTGAAGGATACAATTTTGAAAGGAAAACTAGCTAAGCTAGTAACATAGCTTAAATTAATTGAGTAGATTCACACAAAAATTGCTGCACGAAAGCTTAGAGATTAAGTAAAAGACAATTCGTTCCGATTCCAAATCCTTAAATGAAATTTAAATTTGTAGAGAATTAATCTTCAACCGATTGAATTGGGATTCTTAAAAGAAAAGAAAAAAGAAAAGAAAAAAGGTTAATCCTAACGGATTCCTTGGAAAAGCTATTAATGATTGGTTAAATGGCGCACTGTAGCATATAGTTTGTCGCTCCTTTTTGAGGTTATTGACATTTCTAACCAACCACAATCTGCTAGCTATTTTTCATATATGAATGTTAACTTGGAGTAGTAGTGGAGCTTCAATTACATTTATGGTATGTGTGTTAGGTGGTGGCCATGGATCCACTGCTAGCTCCGACTAGGTTGATTATTGTTCGGTAGTAGTGTTCACATCTCTTGTGTGTAGCTCAATGCATTATTGGTTCTTTCTTTTTTCTATTGTACTTGTTCTCTTATTTTATGTTTGTATGTGATAGAAATTAGAAATTAAAGTACTAGTACTTTTTTGCTCAACTTTTGAATGGAGATGAATTATTATCATTATTATTGATGGTAAAGTTACCTAATACCAATTATTCTGATTGAAGATTGAAGGAAGTTAAATAACTAACACACATTAGTTGCGAATTTTGATCGAGTAATTAAAAAGAAGGAAGGAGAAGTGGAAGGTACCAAAGACGGCAATGTAAAACAAGATTGCTGGCCGTAGCCATTTAGTTTTGTTGGACCCAATATTACCCTAATAAATAACGTTACGGAATCAACATTGGGAGTCAATAAGTATAATTACGGAAATAATGAGTGGTAAAAAAAAAAAAAAGACAAAAAATTTATTTATCATTTATTAATTAACAAACTATGAACTTTCTAAATTTTTGTACCCTAATATATCATCAATTAATCATGCATTATTGCTTGGTTGCGATAATGTAAGTGTTTTACTTTTATGGTAGAAATAAAATAACAGCTTATTTCGTATATTTTATCAGTGTAAATAAAGATGAATTTGGTTTTTATAGTTGAGTTTACGTTGAAGAGGACTTTTTAGTAATTAAAGCAGTCAAACTGTTGCACTTAGCAGAGGACGATTGATCGGGCTGTCCCGTTGGGCAAGAAAGGAAGCAGAGCAGCGAATTAGGGATTAGAAGGGAAAAGGGCGAAAATATCTGAGTTCAGAACCAGGTGGAAGCAAATCAATAGTTATGTGCGTTACTGTAAGCCACGTTGCGTTACACGCGTTCAAACTCGCTGCCTCCGCCCCAAACTCACTCTCTCCTCCAAACAAACATGCCAGTACTAAGTGTGAAGTTGCTTGTTAATCATATTTTAATAAATTGATATATTTAATTAAAATATAATATAATAATTTTAAATGACAACTTCACATAAAATTAATTATACTTAGGTTATCGTGAATATAGCAACAGTAAAATTAAAATATTTCTATATCTAATTTTGCAAATTTAAAAATATGTGTCGTATTATTATAAGAGTTAACTATAGCTAATATTTGTTTTTATTTCTATCTATTGCAATATATAGTATAATTTTATAAAATATTATTTTGATTTCTAATATTTATACTAAACCTTAATTTCATTCAAAATAAGAATCAGAAATAAACTTTTTCTATTAAAAATATTTTTTCTTAATTTTCATCTTACAACGATAATCATAATCATGGTTATTATAATGGTGGTTGTAATGTTTATTTGGGTAAAAAAGACAGAAAAAATATAATAACAATAAAAGGAAAATTATATTTTTGAAATAATAAATTTAAATTTTGATTAGATGACAAAAATATGATAAAATAAATATTTGTAACAAAATATTTTAAATATTAAACACAAAATTAAAACTACATTAAAAACTCCTTATTCTTAACTTTTATCTTTAACGTGTTCACAACATAGAAGTATTTTGTTAAGAATGAAGAAAACCATTTTAAATATTTTTTTAATGATATATTAACAAAAGATTATTTTAATTTTTAACAAAACTGAACACATCAATTTTTTAAAACGGAATAAACATATGTCAAGAGAATTTTCACTAAAAAATTATTTTTGTTAATAGTTTAATACATGACGAGACACCCAAACAAGTGATTAATTGTTGTTTAATGAGTGATTTAATGTTGTTTTTCAAATAAAGAAAAAAGTTCATTTTCCAACGGCCAATAAGAGCAATGCAGGACAAATATAAATAGCAAGCAAATCCCGAAAAGAAGTGAGTAGTAAAATAAAAGAAAATGTGCATACTTAAATGCAGTTGTCTTTGTTTAAAGTTATTTGTTAATTACTTTTAAATAAATTGATGTGTTTAACCAAAATATATTTTAACAGTTTTAAATAATAACTTTATATAGATTCAAATGCACCACCAAAAGGAAATTACAACCCTCATTTATTTATTTATTTTATTAAAGGAATGGCGTCATCATGCATCATGTCAGTTTCGGGAGGGGGACCAAAGCTTCGTATTTTACAAAAAAGAAAAAGTGGAGTGTGGGGCCCAGATACAATTTGGGGAAGAAAAGGACGAAAGAATCTGGGAAAAAGCGGTGACGTCACCGGAGAGATGGAGTGAGAAGCAAGGTTGAAGGGCAAAAGAGAAACCGTGGGTTTTGGTTTTCGGGGCGGAAAAAAAAAAACTTGCTGCTATTTCAGGCACTTAGGTGGTTTCGTATTTTTCACTTGCATTTACGGCGCGTGAGAAACCCCAACCTCAATGCCTCAATTAAGTAAATAGTACTTCTATAGTTCTAACGCTGCTTAACGGCTCCATCACCCCATTTTGAACCCTGTATAATTAAATTATCAATGACTAATAATATTTTAAGATATATGGATTATGGGTTTAATTATTAGATTCAAATTCTAGAAGTTTTACCATAGAAAAAGAAATCATGAAAGTTTGACTTGCCAATTGTCATGGTGTCTCAACTCTCACCAGTCAATTCATTGTTTTATAAATAAAAAAAATGCACACTAGTAATGAGTTTTATAATTTATTAAAAAATAATATATATAATAATATGACATTATCATATTAATTTACTAACAATTTATAATTAAAAATAAAAATTAAATTTAAAAATATATCTATCCATATTATGACTAACAATATTTTTTAATCATGAATTTTATTTGCACATTAAAACTAGTCACCATGTATAATATACGTTGAAATATAAAATGAGAGTTTTTATGGTGGACAAATTAAAGATGGCCAATGGCAAGGAGTTGACCTTCAAATGTGAACTTGACACGTGCAAGTTTGTTTGAAGGGCGTTGGGACTTGAGATACCATTTATACCAAGGGCATGTGTGGTATGCAAGTTAGAATAGTGATGAACTGATGGGTGATGGGTCTGCCTATGGTATTGGGCCGCTAGGATTAGGAAGAAGTATTGGATAACGAGTTGACTATAATGTTTGATTTGTTTGTTATGTCGTATCCCCGTTTTGGCAAGGGAGTGTACATTGGGCCTGGTGCAAGTGTAATGAAGTGAGCTAGGCGCTAAAATAAAATGTATAAAACATTTTTTTTAAGCATTTACCTTTTATAATTAAAAAGTGTTTTTTAAAAATCCTAATATATTAAAACAAATTAGAAAATAAAAATTTACTAGAACAAATAAAAATTTAAAATTAAGAAAATTCAATAAATAAATAAATGATAAGATAAAAATTAATAAATTAAAATTAAATCATCTAAAAATAAAAATATATATATTAAAATTCAGATTATCAAATATCTAAATAAAATCTCTATCTTTAAAATATGTCATATATAAAAAAATTTAAAATATTATAACTTTAATCATTGAATGAGATAAATAATAATCTTTATATAAAGATATTTTTTAAGTGTCTAAAAAAAATATGTATAAATTTTTATTCATGTATTAGCTAGTAGTTGGTTTAAGATATATTTTTTGAGTAATATATATATATATATATATATATATATATATATATTATGTTTTTTATTATTGTCATTTCCTAATATAGTTGAACAAATATTTTTCATAATTGATAACTATGTGTAGCATTAATAAGTTTACGTTTATTGCGTTATAAGAATTAATTTATGTGTATCATTGTATATATTTGTACACATCATTTAGTAATACAGAAAAATTTCTATTTCCGTAGTAATGTTTATATTTTTCCTTGTTGCTAAATAGTGTATATAAATATGTACAATGATACATCTAATATTACCGGTGTTATAATATATTATAGAAAATGCATTAGATATACCGGGAATATAATATCACTCTAATTTGTTATATTGAATGTTATTTTGTATTAAAATAAATATCAACAATGTTGGAGAGGCAATAATATAAAGTTATTACTATATTTAATTTAATTTAATATATATAAATTTATATATATAATATTTATAATTATATATTTAAAATTATTTTTTATTTCCAAAATAGTTAATAAGCATTTAGAGAAAATTCTGCAATGTTTTGTTGTCTCTTAAACACTTCTTTAAAATATAATAAGTGACATTGAAGATATTAATTAAATGTTTTTAAGAAAAAACACAAAATATCATAAAAAATTCTTATTTGATTAAGATTATACATCAAACTCTAAAAAAAATATTATTTATTACGTTAATTGTGAACTAATAAGTTAAAAAGAATAAATTACCCTTAAATAAGAGAAGATACCGTAGTATTCACCTTGTTTTTTTTTGTCTTTACTATTTCGTATTTTGTGAAGTTTAATCAAATAAATAATAAGATAATTAAAAGATTATTATAAGTGTTAAACTTTAATTCCTTAAGTTACATTCAATCATGTTTGTTTTAATTTCTTTTAATACAATATAATATTTTATATTAAATAACCAATCATGTAAAAATAAAAAAAATAAATTTTCGTGACATATTCATAATAACTTCACATGTATGGTATATTGTTCAAATTAATAAATGTGATTTTATAATGTTTCTGAAGATAACTTTTTTTTTTCAACTATTCATTATTATTATTATTAATGATATTGACTATCCAAAATTTCTAATATGATAATATTATGGGCAGCTTAATAAGCTATATGGGTTATTAAAATTATTATAGATTAGTCAGTTTGAGATGTTTTTTTTGACAAACGTAAGTTTTTGGTCAGGTCCAGTTTGAATTTTTTTGATTTTCAATCACTATATTACCCTTGATGTAACGCTTCTTTACATACCGCATTCCGCTCTGCACTTTCAACCAGCATGCCACGTGTCAATTTTACATTGGCAGGTCAACTTCATGCCACCATAAGCCACTTCTAACTTATTCATAGTAGAAGCTCCCATATAAAATATATAACAAGTTTAATTTATTTTTAATATGTATTTTGCATTTCAATGCATATTATATATCGATAATTAATTTTGATGGCTGATTTGTATATTTAATTTTTTATATTATATATGTAATTAATACTTAATTTTTTAAATTAAATAAAATAAAATCAAAATTAGTTAAATTGATTATGACGATGATAATTTCTAGAGAGGAAGAGGTGCCGGTCAATGTCGGATGTCCAATAGTGCAAAATGTTACAGGTCTCCATAAAATCGCGATCATGATAATTGGAGCGAGTTACTAGCAGAAAGATACATTAACTTTTTGAAAGTTTAATATTTGTTGTCGTTTTGTTTTTAAAAGTTTAATAATATTGAAAATTTAAAATATTTTAGATGTTTTTAAAATTTAAAGTAAATTAATCGTGTGGGTATTGTACTATTGTCTATGGAATACCTAATAAAATACAAAACAGTAAAAAAAAAAATTAATTTTAAACAATTCTATATATATTTAACCTTTTTTATTTACATGAGAAATTCCTTATTCTTTTTATATTTATTTACAAGCATGATTAATATAAGTTAACACAGATAGATAAAAAACTTTTAATTATCTCTCAAATTTGATTTTTTTTAGAAGATAGAAATAAAATTTGTTCATTTAAAAGAGTCGTCTATTGGACCTCTGCACTGTACACTTTTTTCTTTTTTTTAATCATCCATGAAGTTCTTCGGTCTGAAGTTATATTGCGACTTCAATCAGGATTCAAGCCGGTTAATGGTATCACGAGACATTTGTGATGGAGTAGGATGGTTAATACATTGACAACACAAAATAAATATATTTTCAACATAAAAAAAAACACAAACTATTTTATTAGGAGAATACTATAAACTTATTAGACTATAGGCTTCAAGAACTTTTATCAAGTTATTTTAAATTAATCAAATTTGTTAAAAAAAACTCTACAAAACCGTTTATACAAAGTCTAAAGTCTAGCTTTGCCGAAAAGACCTTAGCAGTACTATTATTGTAGGAGTATTATTATTGTGAGAGAGATTTTTTTTGGGGTCCTTATTGTGAGAGAGATTAATGTAAGGAAAGGTTACTTATGGGTGGTGGTTGAAAATTTGAAGTGAGGAGGCGGTCATAACTCATAAATGGGGGAGGCAGTTGGCCCGTGGGCCCATTAATTTACCATCTGAGAAAACTTAACAAAGACATTGGGCATTCAACATTGGGCGGTGGCTTCTATAAGTTGTGACCGTTACACCTACGCGCTTTGCGCGAGTTTGGAGGGACCGTGGAGTGGGGAGTGGGACCCCCTCACTCTCACTCTTTCTTTTCTTTCCTTAACTTAACCCACTACGTTTTGACATGGACACGCAGGGAGGGACGGACATGTGCGGTTTGGTCGCACCTGGGCCCTACCACTTCGGACACACTCAAATACTTCTCAACTTGCAACTTCTTTCTCCATGCCCATAACACTCTCCTATTCTCTCCAAATAACAAACTTGCCACTCACTCGCCCACCCCTAAAAAATCCTCACAATGGTCAATGGCATTCTTGCAGTTGTTTCCAATATTAGTGGTACTTGTCTATACTCTATGCCCTACCTATCATTGCAATTTTTATTTTTCCCTTTGGTGATTTATTTATCATCAATTGCACATATATATTTTGTTGTTGTCGTCTAAAATGCAAATTTTTATTAGACTGAATTAAATTATAAGTTAAAACCATACCATGTAATTCAAGTGTTAGGCAAATTCTTATACTCTGTTATTCAAATTATGTGGAGCGAAAAAAAATCTTATGCTAGAAGGAAGAAAAAATGAATTCTTAACAACAAAGACAATAAGAAAAGTTTGATTTCTGTATTTGAAAGAGAGATTGTAAGTGACAGACTATACTGGAAAATTGAAATAAGATTATTATAAAAAATATTTATATTAATATTTTTGCTCTTTTAAAGACATATTTTTTAATTTAATGAGTAATTCTTTTATTATAATCCATCTAATTTAAGATAAATAAGTAATCTTTTAAAATAATTTTTATATTTAAAATGAGTTTTAAACTTAAGATTTATTAATTAAAAGACCAGGTTATGAGTAATTAGATCACATTAACATATTTGCTTAATTTATTTTTTCAAATTTTTAGTACAATTAATATGAAACTTAAGCTGTATTGTTTATGCACAATTAATTAGCTGATCAGAAGCCACCCTAAAAGATTGAATTTTTTTTGTTATATTAATAATGAACGAAGTTTTGTGACAAATATTAATAATTAACTTATGAGCACATAGAAATTAATTCGAAAAATAATATAGTAAATAAATTTGAAGATTTAGTTAAAATTTTTTATTATTTTTTGTCATAATTATCAATATTGAGAAGTGTATTTTTTGTGACCACTTAATTATTTTGAAAAGTGTGGATTAAAATATAATATTTAACTACTAATAAAACAGTGTTAGGAATTTATGGTCAAAATAAATTAAAATTGATAGTTATTTTAAAATTTTCAATTAAACATCGAAAAATATTCAACATTTTTTCTCTAATTTATCTTTTAGTATATATAATTTATAAAATTTTATTATTTCCAAAATTTGATCTCAAATTTTTAGATAATTATAAAATACTTATCATCTCAAATTGGATAAAAATTATTCTCACAATTTTTAGTTAAAAAGAAGAGATTGACCTTATTACAAAATAATTGTTTCATTTTACCCAATATTTCTCAATTTTTAGAAAAATGAAAATATAATAATTTTAGTTGAAGGGGGCAGATGCAGGCATGTAATTTTGGGCCAATGGATTCCTGAATAGGACGGATTCTTTTTAGTGGAAAACCAAACCTTTGCCGTTGTTTATAGCTTAGCCCCCTTCTTTTGTGTTCCGCTCCGCATACAACCAAAGTAACCAAACTCTATAACTATAACCCCTTTCTTTCTTCCTCCACTCCCCTTCACCACCTACCTCTAACCTCCTTTCTTGTTAGAAACTAGAAACCACCCTCCCATCACTCACTCTTCCTCGCCACCAAACAAGAAACAAACTAACAAACAAACGCATTTCTCCTTGCACGTCCATGGCTGCTTCTTCAAATACCCAGAGACATTGTTTCTTTCACGAAGACGATGCTCTGCAGCTTGACACGGAGCCTGGCCATTCCGGTCACAACTACTTCCAATACCAACACACCCTTGTTTCCAGAACCATGGGCTACGCCACCTATTACAGGAACGCTTCCTTTACAAGACCTTTCTCGGTTTCTTCGCCGAGATCCAGATTCTACGATGCAAGATTCGAAGATCACCAGCCTCACTTCCTCCATTCTTGTTTCCTTTGCAAGAAGCCGCTCGGGGAAAACAGAGACATCTTCATGTACAGGTTAGAAATTAGAATCAAAATCAAGATCCATTTTCTCAATTCCGCAATGGTTTTAGATTTAGATTTGAAGTTTTTTTCATGATTGGAATCTGAATTCGTTTTTGAAATTCGATGGCAGAGGTGACACGCCTTTCTGTAGCGAAGAGTGCAGGCAAGAACAGATTGAGATAGACGAAGCGATGGAGAAGAATCGGAACCTTTCTTCTTCCATGAAGGCTTTGAGAAAAAAGGAGCAAAGAAAATCCACATCACCAAACGGAGCACGGGATTACTCTTTCCGTACAGGAACGGTTGCCGCCGCTTAGATCAAAATTCAAAACCAACCACCTCCATGCAATTTTTAGGCTTAATTACCTCAGAGAGAAGAATACACCGGAACTGCTACCATGTTCCGAAACCCTAAAAAAATAATAGAAAAAAAAAGTAGAAGGCAAGGTGTTTTTTTTTTTTTAATTTGGGGGTTTAAACTTTCTTTCTTTCTTTCTTCGAAGAAGGCTCGAGAGAGAAGAGATCCATCCACTTGTGAAAGTAATTTTTGTTCATCAAGCTGTAAATGTTACGCGTGTTCAGAAGAGTGTGTGTACTGTAATGCTTGCGGGATCCTCTCTCCGAAATGGCTTATTTTCTGGGCATTTTTTCTTTCTTTCTTTTTGGGGTGGGAAAAAAATATATACTTAACGTTTTGGTTTTCTGCTACTTTTATGTGATGTATTTACTGTTATGTATGTTGTCACAAAAATGTTTCATAATTTTAAAGAAGAAACTGAATACGAGCTAAATTTCCAATTCCTCCTCCTCCTTCTTTTGTCTTCTTTTCTTTTAATCTTTTTCCCATTTTATATTGAATTCGTATTCTGTTATGTGATGTCTGAGATTCAATTTATGGAACGGCATGGAGGAGGTGAGCGAGGTCTCAAACTCAAAGGTAAAAGGTGTGAAGTTCAGCACATCAATGGTGAGACAAGTTACTCTAGTTCAGTGTACTTTTGGCTTTTTTTGGTCACTAAAAAATTTCCTAAATCTATATGATGCTCTGGTCCGTACGGTAAGTAATGAAACATGTATAATAAGGTCTAAGGAGTTGCTGCTGTAGTTCTATGCGTTATCTTACATGCAAGCAAACATCCGTCTTCAATTTTTTTTTTTTTTCCTTTCTCAAGAACCAGAAAAATGTGATGAGGTAAAGTAAAACTCCATTTTAAGTTTTTAACATACCATCTTCATGGAATCGGATCCAATTATTCTCGGCTGTATTGGTGGGTGAGTATCCCATGACCGACGGGGAAAGCAAGCATTACTTACTTCCACAACACTATTTTTTAGAACTAGATATTTAAGGCAGCTGACAGGCAAAAGTTCTAAACCCGTGACATTATGGTTAAAATACTGCTTAAATTAGTTGCTTTAACTTTTGGAAAATATTAAAAATTCTACATTTGTTGCTTAATGCTTACTTCCAAGTTCCAAAGATAACTTGGGTGGTGGAGGGCATCCAAAGAACTAAAGAGAAGTGAGTATTAATTGTTCATTGATTCATTTCTAACGGTGAAAGGCCAAAACCATAGCTTCATTGTCCAATAACTTAGCTTCCCAAACCCTTTGCCAGAGCCGTTGCTGCCAATTACTTTTCACCACATATTCTGCATTGGGTCTATTAAAAAACGTTCTAGTCTTAATTGGTCACTGTTGTAGTGTTGTTGTCCGTTACTTATTTTCCTATTCTATTTTCTTGTCCACTTTTTCTCCTATCTTCATTACCCTTTGGTAAAGATAACATTTCTGAATAAAACATGTAGTGAATTAAAGTTACTTCTATTTTCTCATCAAGAGCCATCAACATTCCTGTTTGGCCATTTGTAATCACCAGCAACAGTATCTGAAATATGAGCGTGATAGCAATCCAGAAAAAAAACGTCGAAAAAATAATAATGTTTTTACTTTTTAGGCAGGGAAAAAAAATTATATTAACAAAAATATCTCTTTTTGTTTGGACTGAACAAAAACGTCTTTTGCGGCACCAACTATTAGACGTAGCGGGCTTTACAGAATAACGCTATAAATGGACGTTGTTTTGAACCCTGCAGTATTAAAGGGCCTTATTTGGCCCAAAAAACTCAAAAGTAAGAAAGAAGGAAAAAAAAAAAAGAGAGATGGTAATCAAACCTCAAATATCCACGTCCAAGAAAAACCATCAAATCAAATATCCATGACAAAAATATAGTTAAAAAACCCTCAAATATCTTAATCATATACATTTCTTAAAAGCGTGGTTTTCTCCCCAGCGATGAAGCAGGAGCTGGCGATCTCTCCTCAAATGCATTTCGCGGGCAACAATTTCGGAGGCCCCTTTTTCTGGGTATGGCGATTTGGTTCTGGCAATCTCTCATCAGATGCATTTTGCGGGCAAAATTTCGGAAGCCCCTTTTTCTGGGTATGGTGATTTGGTTCCTTTATGGGTTATGGTGATTTTGGAAGGTCGCGGTGCGGTGCGGTGGATCCGTTGCGGCAGTCGGTGCCGCTTGGAGTCCGTCTTTATGGTGCGATTGTGCTTCTGAAGAGTGCTATAAATTGGGGGGTGTGATTTTGTTCTGCGTATCGTGTGCTTCGCAAACACAATGGTATGGAATTTCTTCGATTTCATCGATTCATATGGTTTTGGGTTGGGGGTTTTCATCTGTGTTTACTGGTGGGTTATAATCTCGTCTGAATTTGATTCCTTTTGGTTACTCGATCTTTTGTAGGCTCCGGGAAGAGTTATGGTTCCGAGATCGGCGGCAGCAAACGAACGCAGAACTTTCACACTCAACCTGCCACGGAATGCGGTGAGTCTAGATTTGCTTGGATAAGTAGTGATTCTTTTACAATGGTTGTGTGCTGTTTTGAACTTGGCATTCCCCTTTTTTCCCCTCTGAGATGCAGGCAGTTGCCGTGGTGCCTCATATATTTTACAGGCGCTATCGGCGACGTCTTGGTACGAGGCTAATTTTCATGGATCAGCATGGTGATACTGTTTTTGTGTAGTTAGTTTTTTTTATTCATGTTATGTGGTATCGTGTTCATCAGTTCTAATGTATGTATTCTATGGTGACACTGCATATACACCCTCCCTTTTTCTAGCCACTTCCTTTTCCATTGGTGGTTATGATATTTGCATTATTAGTGATAATTATGAAACAAATTGGATTCTTTATTTATTTCATTATACAAATGAAGCATATACCATATTTGATTTACTATTTATAGTCTAAATTTCCACTATGTTATTGTTGGTTAATGGTTGCTCTTTTTTTGTCATAAGAAATTTTGCGATATTCCATTTTGAAT